>QEOQ01000226.1:2721044-2807048 GCA_010279815.1 Brachionus plicatilis
AGTAATCTTTTTTTTTTGTTATGAATATTGAAAATTAATTTCTAAATAAAATAATAATGAATGTAATTTTTTCGATAAAATAAATCATACAAGGTACTTTTTTTATCTCTAATTTTTTTTTTTAAAGATTTCTTCAAAATAAAAATGAATAAAAGTTTCTTTTTATCTTCTACTGGGGAAGCAAACCAAGATTAACTTTTAATTAAGAAATAACGTGATTAAAAACATATAAAAAGGCACTTTTTATATGTCAATTTTTTTTCAAACAAAAAAGAACGAACGGAATATACTTAAAAGACTCGTTATGATAAAAATTTATAAATTTTACAGTTTTTGTAAATTTCGTAATTCCAATGGTGTACTGATGTATTAGTTAAAATAAAAATTCAGAAAAAAGGCTCCTTTTAACATTGAATTTTTTAATCAAATTTATTGAAAAATTTAAATGCTTGTAGATGAATATTTTTTTGTTAAGAAAATATTGTATATTATTCAAGCTTAATCAAACAATTCGGTTTAATAAATTTTTTTTTTCTTTCTATCGTATGAATAATCATGATTGAATGATACATAGGTTTCCGCTAAGAATTTAATCATTTGAAGGAGTATGGCCGAATTAGAAATAAGTAAATTAAATAGTCTAATTTATACCAAAATAAAGTTTTATGAAGGGCTTGTTTATTTAGCCAAAGTAAAAACAAAAACGAAACAAAATATAAAAATTAAGCTCATGACTAAATATTATTAGCAATATTTTCTTTGATTTTGATGATCTTTTATAACGGGGAAAATCAATGTTAAAGATCATGGGCTGTATTTATGCTAAATTTTATTTACAGATTAAACAAAATTAATATCATTTTTTTGTATATTTATATTTTTTTTTAGTTAATAATTAAAATCAAAACTTACTAATAAAACTGATATTTTACAATTGGGTACCAATGCGAGAAACTAAAAAATTAAATTAATTTTCGGCAAGTTTATATTATTTATACAATTTTAGCATCAATTGTAAAATTATGATTAATGGTACTTAAAATTTAAATTTTATTTCTGAATAAGACAAAATGACAATGAATTTTTAAATTTTTTTGCTATCACTCTAATTAGATAAAATTTAATAGATAAAATGTGTAAAATTTAAATAATTTAGTGATTTAAAAAAATATAGACAGTTTCTTAGGAATAAAAAACATTCTTCTAATTGTTTGTTTCTAGAATATAATTTAAAAGCAAAATCTTTAATTATATTTTTTTTAATTTAGATTATGTTATTTTTAGTGTAAATTTTATATCATTTGACAATAAAAATATTATTATAAATAATAATTTATTTTTATTAGTCTCTTGTTTATTAATTAAGAAAAAAAAAGATTGCTCAAAAAAATTTCCTATAGTTTATTTTTTAATCTGGCATTTATGTTCATTTATTTTATTTGATATAATAACATTTTTAAAACCATATTTTAAAATGAAAATTTTTTAAAAAAATTAAATGATTTACTAATAATGATAAAGTTTTTTCATATCTAATTCATGATGTTTAAATTAGAGTTTAGGTTAGCGAACTTAAGTAGTTTCTCGATTATAAATCGTTATTTTTTAATTTCCAATATTAAAAAGTAAAAAAATTCATAGTTTTATTTCTTCTTAGTAAAGAAAATCGGTGATCAATTAAAAAATTTTGGTATTTTTTAAGGACCATAATTTTCTTGACCTAAAATTTAATCAAATAGCTATAAATAAAATCAAATATCAAAAAATGTAAATCAAATTATTTAATTTAGGAAATTTTCCCAAAAAAAATCCATTATAGAAATTCTTTCAATAAAAGCCCAAATTTAACACGCTTTTTTGGTTTATTTGTATCTAGTCCCAGGGAACCCCCATAAACCTCGATTATTTTTGCGAATTCTGAATTTAGAGAAAATTTGGAACAACTTGTGGGTTTTAATTTTTTTTCTCTTTTATTTCTCTTAAAAAAAGCGTTCAAAATGAGGCATTTTTTAAAAAAATTGACAAAAGTTTTTTGAAATTTTTAATCAAATGTTTTACTTTCAAAAAAAAATTATAAGTTTTTAAAAAAATTAAGTAAATAAGTTATCTCGTTATTTAATTTTCGTTACATTGTATAAAAATATTTTTTCTTTCCTTTCACTTAATTTTTTCAATGAATTTAAATACTAGACAAAACAAAAATGTTCAATAATATACAATTAACAAATAAGTACACCAGCGTTGTTACCAAAAAATAAAGTCATTAATTTAGTAGCACTACAACTTGAATTTTTGAGGTAAAAAATTCAAAAAAATTAAATTTCAACCACTAATTTGTTAAGATAGTTTTAGCAAAATTAAAGTAAAATTTGCTAGATTTTACGCGAAATAATTGATATTCAAAAAAAATTTGGCAAAATGAAAATAATTTTTCATTTTTACAATTTCATATTTTTAGATTTTTTGTGCAATATTTCAGAAAATAAAAAAAAAAAACTCGTCCAATTTATTTAGTTACCAAAATTAAAAATAAAAATTTAATGAAATTTTGCACAAAAAATCTAAAAATGTAAAATTTTCTAAATTTTGCCAAAAATTTGACACTTTATCTATATAAAGATCAATTTATTATTTTTTCTAATTTTCACTGAAACCAATTAAATTGACTTTAAAAAAATTTAATTTTTTTTTTATTAATTTTAAAAAAAAAAATCAAGTTTAAAAAAGACCATTTCTTAACAAATTAGAAGTAGACTTTAATTTTTTTCCCATTTTAAAACATAATTTTTTTTAACTTAAAAAAATGGATCAACAAATAGACTTACGTGTTGAGATTTTGACCGGAAATTTTCAAAATCGTTTGCCAGAGCGCTTGAGGCGATGGTTCAGCCAGTTCGTTGATCAAAGCCGGCTCAATGTATTGTCTGAGCCGCGAACTAGTCGTAGGACCGACAGATACGAACTTGAAGTCTTGTAATCTTGAATAAATAAGACTGTTTAGATTATGGTCTTTAAAGACACAATCGGAGCCCGAGGGACTAAAAAAGACTAGCACATTGTTTCCGTGGAGCTTGTTGAGAGCATTGGCGAGCTTTTGTTTGCCAGTGTCGCACGGCACAGTGTCGTACACGTGGATTTCCTCGAAAGAAATGCCGCTCTCGCTCAAACTGTTTGACAAGTCGTCTCGCCTTATTTTGGAGCAGGGGTACAGGGCGTACTTGAACTGGTCGCTTGTAGGCCTCACATTGGGCCTCACAAGCTCATAGTCTTGCTTGATCAGTTTGAAGAGTTCTCGCGCGTTCTGCTTGTGATCACTGAGGCACCGAAGTATCAGACGGCTGTCCACTGTCGCATTTACTTTTTTGATTGATTGAACAAGCTGATTGAATCGATGGGCAGTGGCTTCGCCGACACAGTAGACCAAAAGTTTGTCTGAATTGTTGTCGAGGCCAGAGTGTGTGTGAACGGAAGGGTGGTCGTTGTGGGCGGTGAGGTCGAACGCACGCTGCATCGACTCGACCGTTTGGCGACTGGTTATGATCAAACACTTGAAGCATTCTCGAACATAATGTTCATAATTTGTATCGTCTAGAAAAAAAGTGAATAATTTTGACTTTAATAAATCCAAATTTTGAAAGCTGAATTTAAGCAAGTTTATTTGGTGTACGTGTGTGACTAGAGGTGAGTTTTGAGCGTTTAGAAAGTCGACATATCGATCGGTGGTCGACGGCTCGTTCGATTTCAGCACGATCACATTCATTTTGTTATTCTTAAAAAAAAAACATTGAACACACACTCACACACTGGTAGGGATGTGTGCGTGAGTGGGACTTTGTTGGTTTAGAACAAAACAGTGCATCGACAGAGAAAACTGATTCATGATGCTAATTCATGTGTTCGATTAGAATAAAATGCGCATTTTTTTTCTGCAATTAAAATAAAAAATTTACTTGCCTATAATTATGTATTCGAATTATTTGAACAAAATTGTGGTGACCACTTTTTTGTCTGGGTCATAATTTTATTCGCTAAGTTTAGATAGAGATTTATGATGGAATAATTTTTTTAAGTCACGTGCCATATTAATTAATTATTATAATTTTTTTTCTAGATAAAATAAGAAAAGTTGAGTTTTATTTTGATTTTTCCCTTATCAGAATAATTAAGTGTGTTGTGCATTACGTTGTCGATGTCCTAATTGATCCAGCTCAACTTTCCAGCAATATAAAATGGTAATTTTAAAAAATAATAAAAAATCTTGGCCTTATGAGTATAGAGCATCGATGACCAGATCTTTTTATTTTATTATTATTGGATGCCCTTACCTTGGTAATTTTTATATCCAATTTAAAGTCAGATAGACAACAGGTTCAGTTTCAAAGCCTTTCTCGCAAATACTTTTATCTTATCCCAGGTATTTTAATTGACTTCGAGTAATCAATTTTTATTTTAATGTTTTAATGATTTTTTTTTAATCTAAATTGCATTTTATTATGCGCTTTTAGAAAAAATAATTAAATGCTAAACTTAATTGTCTATTTGCTATAATTTTTTTTTTCGTGCGTTTATTTTTTTTTATGTGGCTAAAACCCTCGTCCAAAATTTATTTATTGAGAAAATGGTCTTTAACAATAAATTTATCAGTGTTTATTCAAAAATAATATCTCAGTGGTAGTAAGACTAGAAATTAATTCGCCACTCTTGTTTTTTTTGGGTTTATTTTTCAATAAGTTAATTTAATCAAATTATTTAAAATAGAATATGTAATGAAGAATTTTGCTTTAATGAGTTTGCATTTTAAAAAATCACCAAGATGTGTAAAAAAATAAAGAATTTTAAAAAATGAGAATAAAATACTTTATAAATATAACTAAAAAAAATATCAAAATTAATATAAAAAATAACTAATTATAGAATTTCCTGTTTCACTCTAATTTTATCTTTGTTAATATAATCATTTAAATTTTAATCAGAATTTCCGCAGAGTGCTGTCATTAATCTACTCCTATTTGTCTTTTTTTTTATCAACTCTATCTTTAAACTTAATTCTTGATGTATAAAATTTAAAATCTTTTTAGACTCCATTTGAAGAAAAATTTTAAATTACTCATAGCCATTTTAATTATGAAATAAAAAAAAAAGTATCAAAATACTTTATATAAATTATTTAATTGAGAAAATTGCTGATTTTACCATATAAAATTTAACAATTTAATTTTAAGTTTCACAATAAAAATTATTAATATTAACTTTGTTTTTAATTTGAAAAAAATCACAAGTTTCAGAATACATAATATCATAATATCTACAAAATTAAGAAGATTCTTGATTTAAAAAGAAAAAAATTCAGCATTAAATAGTTAATTTCAAGTGAAAAATTAATTTCAAGTTTTAAACTAAAAATTTATTTTTCATTTTTTAAAATTAATATTAACTTTGTTTATAATGTGAAAATTTCTTTTTTCTATTTAATTTTAAGCATTAGTCAAAATAAAAAAAATTAGCTCAATTTCTTAAAATTAATAACAAGCTAAATAATTTACTAATCTTGAGTTTTTGGGGAAAAATCCCAATTTTTGTCTAAATTATGATTATGTTTTTTCCAAACGCAACTTTGGAATTTCGTTTGATCGAATGATAATTTCAAAAATTACATATTTTTTTACATTAAAAAATTTCCAATGACATTTTTAAATGTAAAAAAAAGAAAAAGATAAAGTTAATTTTTTTATGAACTTTAGATTTTAGGGTAAAATTCCCAAATTAATATAAAAAAGATAAACTCAAAACATAATTAGTTTTTTGCCAAAAAATTAACAAAATGAACAGTCGAATTTTATCTACCAAGTTGGAACTAAACGAACAGCCGCAACAAAACATCAAGTTTTTAGACAGCTGTGACAATCTGCCCCATTTCTACGAAAACAGATTGGTATCTTTAAGAGCATCACTAAAAAATTTTGACATCCCATTACCTAATCGAACACTCTTTCTAGCAATCTCACTTGTGAACGAATGCGACCAGCTCACCCAGTATCCCAGTCCCAATTTTCTATTTTGCACCAACAAAAACATGCGCTTCGTTAACAGGTTAATAAATGATGACAATGACTTTTTTTATGTACCTTTGGAGGCTGAGTCGATGTCGTGTGAGATAAAAAATTTTCAAATAGTCAAAAAGTCAGCAAAACAGCTGAGTGAACTTGCGGAGAGCTACACCATTGCGTGTCTCCAACAAGACCATCAAACAATTGACTTGGAGACATTCAGCAATCAGAGCAAAAATTTGCTAGAAATTCTTTTGAGTCAACAAAAAAAGTGTCGCATAAAACTTCAAGTTAAAATATTTAATAAATTGGAGAAAAAATTTGAAAATTATTTAACTGAGCCAATTTATTCTGATGTGATCAGCGACTGCTATGACATGTGCAGAGGGCACCAAAGTGCTGACTTCAACCCCATGGAACTGATTAACACAGATATCACCAACTTGGACAATATTAGAATTTTGCGTACTAGCCGTGTGCAGGGAAGCATGAATGGAGGCGACGAGATGTTTTTGTTCACCACATATTTTGATCCAAATGATCTGCTGGTAGAATTTTTTCAGCTAAATAAAAATGGTGACATTGGCTGGAAGTCGTATGCCAAGTTCAACAAGCTAGACTCACATGTTAACTTTGCCTTGGTCATACAGACGCCCAGATTTGATTTGAATGAAGTGGAAAGTGAAAACAGTCACAAGATCAGGGTCTATTTTAGGCTGCATCGGCCAAGCAGAAATGACTACAGTGAAAAATGGGTCTTTTACTATTTGAAAAAAAATAATGATGATCTAAAGACCAGTTTAGCTGGTCGACTAGCAGAGGAAAAATTAAAATTGCTAAGCTTGAATTCGAATGGAATCAAGCGTAAAATAGAAGAAAAATGCGATCCTGAGATCCAAAAAGATATGAATTTGATTAAAAAAAATAAGGTTGTAAGATCGGACAATGACACTTTAGATAGTGGCAGCAATGATTCAAATGAAAGAGATGGTTCAAATGGGACAGAGGGTAGCAATACAATGGATACAAGTGGACCAGTGAGCAGTCTGTCGCCTGATTCCAACAGTGACAAAAAAGTGTCATTAGATGGTGTGGAAAAAAAAGACCCAATACAATCTCAAATTAAGCTGGACACATGTTACAGCAAAATGAACAATTTGGCTGACCGGACCGGCCAATCGCTGCTTAAATTTGCCAAAAACCGCTCTCTCCACGATCTACTAAAGACCCAGCGCTTTCTCATGAATTTTGCCGACGAAGACGGAAATTGTCCTCTTCATCTAAGCATTCAGCATAAAAATTTTGATTTACTTGAAATATTTGTGGACGTGATAATGACCATTCCGCACCAGAACATAATCAATTTGAGAAACAAGGCCGGATTTACACCATTGCTGATGGCAGCGCATCTCGAAGAACTGGACTTGTGCGAGTTTTTGCTCGAGGCTAATGCTGACCTGGCCATGGCTGACTTGGACGGCAATAACCCGGTTCATTTGGCGTGCAAGCGCAACAACATTCGACTGCTCAAGGTTTTGATCAAGTATGTGGACAGACAGCACAACTACGGGGTGCTGAACGCAGTCAATCTTGAGGGCTACGCGCCCATCCATTTGTGCACCCTGAACGGCTCCTTTGAGATGGTAAGAGAGCTTTTGTACTTCAAAACACTCAGGGTGAACATGCCGGACAAGAAGGTGGGCTACAGTGCACTTCACTATGCATCCATCAGCTCCAGCTCGTATAAAATAGCCGAGCTGTTGGTCAAGAATGAAAAAGTGGATGTGAACTGCAAGTCCCATACTGGCTGCACTCCGCTTCATCTAGCGGTCGCCAACAGGAACTATTTGGCCACTATTTTGCTGATGAGCAACGCAGCGGACCCCAACATCCAAAATGATGTGCCAGTCCATATAGACTACGGTTCGATGCAGCACTTGTTAATCAGAGATTTGAAAGTGGTCGAGGAGCATTTGAAAAAACAACCATTGCTTGGCAACGAAGCAAATGAAGAAAAAGTGCTGGCGAGCCAACAATTGACCAAGATAAGTGAGGAAGTTAAAAAGATATTCGAGCAGCATCTGAACAGTTGTGTCGAGCTGGTGGCAAGATCTAAAAATTTCAATCACAACCACGACCCGTTGGCTTATGCCGAGTCTGATTCTTGGGTATTTTTTTAATTTTTTTTGTTAGGCTTAAAAATTTTTTTTTTTAATTTTTTTTCTTTTTCAAGATGAGAGAAATATTTAATAGTCCTAGAAATATGAGTAAACAACTTCTCTTGAGAATTGGCTCCTACGAAAAGATAAAGAGGGAAATGCTGCAGAAAAAAATTTCTGTCCAAGACTTAAATGAGTCTAAAGTTAAGCTTTGCTCGGATGCCATTAAGAGTTTTAATGACAACAAGATTTACGGAGACGAAAAATTAAGTCAACAAGAAAGCTGTCATTTTTTAGAAATTAAAAACAATCAAATGATTTTCTAAACACTTAACTAACTAACTAACTAACTAACTTACTAACTAAATTAGTTTTTAAAATTTATTCATTAGAGTGGAAGGAAGACTTGATTTTTGAAAAATAGAATTTTGACTTGTTGCTGCGCTCGACTGTTTTATGTCTAAAGATTAATGAAAAATGAGCGATAGAAATAAAACCACAATTAATTTAAAAAGTGGGATTTTTCAGATTTTTTTTCACTCAGATAAAAATTAGTTTTTTGTGTTAATTCTACACACTTTCTTGTATTTGAAACTAAATTCTTCGATAATAGAAGAAAATTTAAATTATTGAAGAATTTAGTTTCAAATATAAAAGTGAACGCAAAATTCTCAAAAAATAAATTTTTATTTGAGACTAAAAAAATTTTTGAAGAATAAATTTGCAATTTTAAAATTGAGTTTTTTTTCAATCAACAAAACGAACAAATTCACTCTTTTAGCTTAAATTAAGATTTTCTTACCAATTTTCTTTTCTTTTTTTAATTTTGTATCATCGCCATGATTGAATTGTAATCGCCGCAATTTTAAAATCAACAGCCAAAAAAATTTTTAGAATTCTTTTAAATATAAAAAATTACATTTGAATGATAAAACTTCTAGTAATTATTTTTTATTTCCATGATTAAAGTAAGCAGCAAACAACAAGTCGAATTTTTTTTATAAATCAATCTTAATAAAGTCCATCCCGATCTCCAAATATGAATTATCAATTTTATCAAGAGATAAATTCTTATTGAGTTGAACGAATGTTTTATTTTATAGACATTTTGCTTAAAATAAATAATAAATGAATAAAAATTTTATTGTTAAAATTTTTTTAAAAAATATCAAAAATTCAATTAAAGAAATGATTAAGCTGAATTGTGTAAAATTTAGTTAAATGCAGTTATCCACAGAGTAGACCATATCGGTACCAGGAATAAATTAACCATTTCATAAGTCCAAATATCAGAAATTTTTGAAGCTAGAACAAAATCATAAAACTTGTCACTTAGAATTGCATAAAATTGCGCTGGATTTGAAAATAGATTCCTTTTAAGGAAAAAATACTGATATTTGATGTAAATTAATGAAAAATAGACTAATGGACATGCCAGTACCATGAGAGCGATTTTGAAAGTCTTTAAAATCCTTTGAAAAATAAAATTAACAATTTCAAAAAAAAAAAATTTTTTAAAATTACTTGTTGTTTACTCTTTGGATGGCCAATATTGAAACAGGTGAATAAAATATTGCGATAAAAAACGCAAGTGAAAAATTTAAAACTGAGATGGTTCCGACAAAAATTGTGAGCGACAGCAAAATTATTAATTTATTTATGTTTTCAGCTTCTGTTTTGTTTCCATTTGAAGATAATCTCCTTAAAAAATAAAAATTTTAAATAAAACAAATCCAATAATTTTTATAATTTAACAAAATATTTTTTCTGACTGATTTATTTTGAGAAAAAATTTCCTTACGTTTTAAAAATAAATGGAGTCACAAATATATTAGCCATCATTGCCAAGTAGCAATTCATCAATGAATCTTTTGCACTTAGATTGAACACTTTTCCAAACATCAGAAAAAATGGTGTGCCTTGAATAGAGAAAATTAATTCCAAATTCTAAAACTAAAAATTGGTTACCAAAATAAAGTATTATTCCAAAAGTAAATGAAACCATCAATTTAACAACCACACATTTTAATAAATCTAACACAAGCAAACTCTAAGAAACAGATTTTTATTTTTAATTATTCACAAAAATAAAATTTAAAAATTTTCTCACAGATTCCTTGCCTTTAGATTCAGTGTTTTTCTTGGAAAAAATTGTGAACCAGATGGTCAAAATTTTGATTAAAACAGGCAACAAAATGAGTCCAAACGCCGGCATGTACATACCGATTGAAATGTAATAATGCGATGAAGGCAGAAGATAAAAGAAAAAAGATTGGTGAAATCGTTCCAGTAAGTTGTTAACACTTCTCAATGTACTTTCGACAATTCTCGTGATTTTGAGAACATTTTGCTTTTGCTGGCGTCCGGAGTTAGAACTAGTTTTGGTGCCCGAAATAGTTAATGCTTCGATGCGATGGTTGAGAAAGTAACCATTTAATGAATTTGGTACACCCGTAGCTTGTTTGAACATCATGTTCACGGTGTTGAACAATCCAGAAACATGGTCTACTGGTGGTCTGTTATGGTAATATGAAAAATCATTGTTGAATGATTTTTCTGATTCAAGTGAGCATTCAAATTGCATAGATTTGCAAATTCTTATTATTGTATTGAACAAATCTAGATTGGGAAGTTTACCATTTGGTCCTTCTAATTTAATCTCTAATTTGTTCGTGTTTATATCACTGAACTCTAAATTTAAAGCTGCTTGAATAGAGCCTCCTCTGGTTTTTAAACTTTCTGCCATTATTGCTTTAAAATTGTTTAAAAAAAAGTAAAACTTTTAATATTTTGAGCTCACAATCCGAATGGGTTTCAAAATAGGAATTTATCCAGGCTTGAATTCCAACATGTTCCATGTCAGTTGCCACAAATATCAAGTCCTTAGCCCAATAGGGACGATCTAAATAGAAAAGGCGTCATTTTTTGAAAATGGTTTTAATTAATTTACTTTTTGCCAAATTGGCAAGAATGAAAAGCTGAGATATTCCGAATAGATTGGGAATTTTTTTATTTTTTTTTCCAGCTAGATAAATGGGCGCAGAAATTACAATCGATTCAGTTCCATCTGCTCGCTGGGCTCTGCCGAATGCATACACATTTTTACCAGATCTTATATTTTCCGAACTCCAAAACGGATGAGTCAAATTAAAATCTTGTGTATAAGATTCAATTTTAAGCTGATTAGCAAAAATGTCATGTATCAATTCGGAATTGAAGCTTTTACCTCTGGTATCATTGATTAAAATTGAAAAAGAAAAAAAAATCAATTTTACCCATTGGTTTCGTAAGCGTCTTTTAAGAAATGATAATAATTGAAAATTGAATCAGTTGAAAAAATGTCAGAGCTGACAAGGCCTAAAATTTAAAGTTAAAAATTTAATTAAAAAATATTTAAATAGTTTAACCTGGTAGCAGAGCGTTTTCAGATATATAAGTTCCATGGATTAACGCTTCGTGTGGTAACAGACAAAAATAAACTATGCCTGAAAAATAGCCTAAAATTGACAACAATGGTCCGAATTTAATAATTTTTTCGAAAAGCTTTGTTTTTTTATCTGTATCGCTATGGTATAGTGACATCTTAGCAACTATAAACTATCAAAATGAATCAAAAGAAAAATTATAAAATATTTAAATTTTTTTGTGCAAAAAATAGGTAATTTTTGATCAAATTTGACAAATTCAACTTAATTAGAAATTTTAATTTCTGCAAATTTCTTGGATTAATTCTTAAATTATTTTAATTTAGCAATTTTAGTATTTGATAAATTTAATTTTTTACCAGTAAAGCATTTATTTATTTGCGCCAAGCACTGATGATCATTGCAGTTGTTTATTCAGACAATTTCGAATAAACCAGCATAAAAAAATTTTGAAAAAAGAAAGCAAACAATTGACTATTTTTAAGCCTTTAATATAATTCTTTAATAGTTATTTAGTTGAATTAAGGGACACGGTGTCTTTTACATGTATAAAAAAAAGAATATTTAATCAACTAATAATTTTTTCCAAGGAAAATTTTCATCTTTGATCGAATTATCGATGGCGAATTATAGAGTTTTAAAGGCATGATTACATATTTCGAAGATAACAAAAAACTTAACTTTTTTTTAAAGTATGGAATCGATTTATTAACAAAGGCGGCTGATGAAGAAAAAAACAAAAACTATTTGGAAGCCTTACATTATTACCAAAATGGATTAAAACTTTTGGCTTATTCTCTTAAAAGTAAAAAAAAATATTTAAAATTTAAAATTTAAATTTTATTTTCAGATGAGGAGTCGAGTGAACGGCTGAAGGAAGTTACTCGAGAAAATTTAACAAAATACTTAGCACATGCCGAACAGTTAAAATTGAATATAATACTTCGCCATGATACTCTATCTCCAAGTTCACCCGATGAATTCCTTCTAGTTGATTATAATAACATGAAATCTGAAAATGAAGAATTTGAATTAGTTTTTGATGAAGAACTAGATGTGATAAATTGTTTTAAACTTTAAAAAAAATAGTTTGATTTAAATTTTTAAACATTTTTAATTTTTTTTCACAGATAAAAGAATTACATTTCATTCCTTTGACTATCTGTTAAAAGCTTTGTCTTGGATCAATTGCTTTCGCTTTTTTTTAAGAAATAATATTTTTTATTAAAAAAAACCATTTGATTACGGTCCTATTTCCTTTAACGTCACAAATTTTCTTAACTTTGGATTTTTTTAATTAAAAATTTTAAAATTCATTTTATGAGAAAAAAAATTATTTTTAATAATTAAATAAAATTTATAATCATCTCAAAAATTCATTTTTAGTTTTGATTTAAAATTTTTTTAGAGATGATAAATGAACCTAAACTTAGTGAGACTGAAGCAGCTACACTGTTTGGTAATTTGTGAAAACCAAAAATGGTATTTTCAACAACTAAGCCATTATTAAAATATTTTTTGATTTTAAGCTTTATTATGATTAAAAATTAAATTAAATTTGGTTTAATTTTTTGTGTTTGAATTACAAAATCATCCATAGTTGAAATAAAATTGTAAAAGTGCAACGTTTCAAATTATTTTTTCAGCTTCAAATAAAAAAATAATTTTAAGTTAATATTCTAAGCATGAATTACTTGTTTTCTTTTTTAAATTTTGACTTTGGGTTTGTGACATGTTGATATTTAAGATAATATTTGTAATTTTAAGAATTATCTACGCTCTATTTTCCATTTTTTATAAATTTGGTTTTTTAAAAGTTTGAAAGGTGAACTTTGGTTTATCTATTACTTGAACTATTCTTGTTCTCAGGTTTTGTGAACTATTAGTTCACCTAGTCTAAAATTTGTTCATTTTTTTCGATATTTTTTCATCTATTTAGAAAAAAAACTAAATGCAATATTAAAAAAATAATAATTAAATTGAAAAATAAAAAACAAAAATTAGAATTTTAATAAACGAATAAACAAATTTTAATTTGGGTGGAGAAGGTAAAATTTGCGAAAGATGAATCCATGTTCCCCAAAGTCAAACACTTGAAGGGTGATAAATTAATTTTAATTTTCTTTGATTTTTATTATATATTTTTAAAGGCAAAGATTTAAATAGAGAGGACACTTGGGTATTTTGGGTTTTTGAAAGGATTATACTTGGTCAACTAGATCAGAGCAAATGCTATCTCTAAAACTAGTTCAATTTTTATATCAGAACTTATATTTCACAAACTCGAGAACAAAAATTGTTCGCATAATTTGTGTACAATGGCTCACCAGATCGAGTTTTTCAAGGATCGAATATATATTTAAATCTAAATGAATTATTTATCCTTTTTTTAGTTTTATTTTATCTTATTTAACTTAATTTTTAATTTTTCTGTCAGAAATTTTTATTCTGAATTAGCATTAGCTCGGTTCAAATAAACAAATAAATAAATAAATTATTCAAAAGTTAAAAAAAGAATTTTCAATATTTTTTTAAAATTTTCAAATAAAATTAAACTGATTCTATTTCACTAAAGAGTTTAATTTCAAATATGAAAATGCTTGTAATTATTTTAATTAATTTGATATTAACTTAAAATTGTTTTTTTTTTTTGGAACTGAAAAAAATATTTGAAACATCCAGCTTTTTCAATGTTATTTCAATATTTTGTTCAATATTAATTTTAATTCGCCTTTTGAAATCTCTAATTGAATTTATTATTGAATTTTATTTAATAATTCAGTCCGACCAAAAATTTTATAAAAAAGGATTACAGAATTAGCGAGACTTCTTTATTAAATCCTCTGAATCTGAACATTATGGATGTTCATTTGAAGTCTTAACTTGCACTTTTTTAATTTTTTCCAACAAGTTCAAGACATGACTTTGAGTTTACTTATGACTTTTAAACAACTCTGCACTCGACATGAAAATATAATTTACTTTTAAAAATTTCAATTTAAAAATCTTAAAAACTTAATCTATAAAAACTATAAAATGAGGTTCAAAAGTTTTGAAATTCCTGAAATTTTACTGTTGTATGATACATGAAATAATGAAAGCCAAAAATAATTGTAAGCAATTAAAAACGCGAGAGTAAGGACTATCATTTAACTACCATTGAACTGTTCATCAGCTGATCTAAACAAAAATGTTAAATTAATATTTTTGTGCGACGTTAAAATAAATTTTAAAATTTTTGATTTTTAATTTTTCCCTGTCGATTGAAAATCTAAAATTTTTATTCTTAATTTTTATTTTAAAAAATTTTAATATTTAAATACAAAGATTAAGTCCAATATTTGAAATAAGAAATGAGGCCTAAAACGAATAACATACAAATCCTTTAAAGGATCAATTTTAGATTACTCTTTACCTTATTTAAGTCTACAGTCCATCAAAAGAAAACAGGTAGAAATTCAACAGTTCTGTCTATACTGAAACAAATATACCAATATAAATATATCTGTTCCATTAGTTGTCAAACTGGTTCTGAATCAAGAGACATCGAATACCTGATTCCATTGTGTAGTAACCTTACTATTTCTTCTTTCTTTCCTGAACCGTTCAGTACTTCAAAATGTGACATTGTTCGCAACTTACATTTGATTTACTTTAATTTATTTTTCAACTGAGGAAACTTTAGATCGGTACAGTTAAACAAATAAATAAAAAAAATTAATAAATGTCCTTTCAAATAATATTTCCAAAAAAAATGGAAAAGAATCGTTTTTAGCCCAATCAAATGGTAGATCGTGGTTCTACTAAAAAGCGGAGATAATAAGCAAATAAGCTGGGTCAGCTGTTGGTTGTGTCTCAAAATGCGTAAGAACTCGGAAGCTGAGTTTTAGAGATGGTAATTACATTTCTAAAGTGGTAAGAAAAGGATGAATATTAACCCGTCATATAGATAATTAGATTGTTATATGTAAAAATATTTAACTGTCATATGATTAAAAAAATTAAAGATTTAAATTATTCAATACAGTCAATCCTCCGTACAACGAAACCCCATAGAACGAAAAACCCTATAGAACGAATTCGATTATCAGAACCGATTTCGATCAATGGAAAATGAATACTTTTTATCTTCTATAGAACGAATTTCGATGCAACGAAAACCCGATACAACAAAGTTCTTCTAACGAACCAATTAATCTTTTTCTTAAGAAATAAAACTTCACACAACGAAAAATCAAAAAAAAATTCGCACCTTTATATTATAAAAAAAATCTATAGGAATAGGAAATCATGGATGGATGGTGCGATATTTAGAGAATAGCTTACAAAGTGGAATAATCAATTAGAAGCAGATAATCGCAAAGTTCTTCTTTTTTTGGACAATTTTAGTGGTCATAAGTCAAATAACATTTGTGAAAATATAAAATCGCATTTTTTCCTGCTAATTGTACGTCTGTTTTGCAGCCCTTAGATCAAGGAATTATTCAATCGTTCAAAGTCAAATATCGTACCGATGTTCCGCGTGAAAAATTACATGCAATCGAACATGGCTCGAATGTGCCAACAATTAACGTCCTATCAGCTATACAGTATTGCACAAAAGTTTAGACGCATGCGCATTTTTTTTAAACAAATAAATTATCAATCAATTAATTACAGAATAGAAGGCTAGTAAGAATATTTCTGTATTCTAATTTATTAATTAACATGATTAATTAAATAAAAATGCAAAAAAAACTAGACAGAAAAAAAAATAGCTGAATGTATTAGCTAAGAAAAAATAGTGATAAAATTTCGGAAAAAAAAAATTGCACAAAAGTTTAGACGCATACGCATTTTTAGTATTTAAAATGACCACCTTTTGCATCATAACAAGCACGAATACGTTTTGGCATTGATTCAACTAATTTTTTCACATATTCATCAGGTACATTTAACCATTCCTTCAGAAGTGTCGATTTTAAGTGTTCGATTGAGGTCAACTTTGTTTCTACCAATTTTGCATCAATATATGACCATAGGTTCTCGATAGGATTAAGATCAGGTGGTCTGGCACACCATGGTAAAAGGGCAATATTATTCTCATCAAAATACTCTTTAATTAGCTTTGCTCTATGTGCTGGAGCCCCATCCTGTTGAAAAAACCAAGGATCATCTCTTTGGTAAAAAATATCAACAGATGCCATTAGTTCATTTTCTAACGTTTCCTTATAGTTATATTGATTAATTCGCCCCTCATATATACGACAGCATCCTGTACCTTTAGCGCTGATGCATCCCCATATTCCTGCGGATCCACCACCACCTTGTAGAGTTGGTACAACAAATCTTGTGTCGTATTTTTCTTTTCTTAACCTTTTTACTAAAACCCTTGTTTTCCTATTAAACACCTCAAAATTGGATTCATCACTAAAAATTACCATTCCCCAACGTTCAACTGTCCAATTCAGTCTTTCTATACACCATTTTAATCTTTTGATTCTATCCGATGCCGTCAGCAATGGCTTTTTAAAGGCTGTATAAGTTCCTATTCCTTTACTAGTTAGAAATCTCCTTACTGTTTCTCTACTTACCTTAACATTTTTAAACTTAGAATTAAACTCAGAGGCCAACTTTTTATTACTTATTGTAGGATTTTTTCTTACCTGTATAAATAAACTATTTCGGTCCCTATAAGTAAGCTTTCTTGGTCTCCCAGGTCTTGTTGATTCCTTTGGGGTGCCATAGATATCATTATTTTTTCTTGTTGTTCTCACACATTTTTCTGATACTCCTACCAATTTTGCTATTTCCCTATTACTTTTGGTCTTATCTTTTAGTAGACCAATTATCTGACATCTAACTTCATTGGTAACGCTTTTTTTACCCATTTTTTAACCAAGATTGCTAATATCTTCCGGGTGTAATTTATAATGCCACAGACACTAAGCAGAAAGTTTAATAGCAATGTTTCATATATGAATCTAACACTTACTGCATAATCTCTAAATTTAGATATTTACCAATTCATTTAAGCTAATTAATCGATTTCTAATTAGAGATTAATGATGTGCGTCTAAACTTTTGTGCAAAAATTTTTGACTCACATTTTTATCGCTTTTATTTAATTTCAATTTTTCAGATAAGTTTAAAATCGAATTATCATATATTTTATATCAATTTGAAGAGCAGAGTTAGTTTAATTAAAAACTGATTTTTATTGTGTATATTTCTAAAATAAAACTTAATATTTTTATGTCTTACGAATTATACTTATTAAAAAAGCCTGTGCGTCTAAACTTTTGTGCAGTACTGTATATGAAATAAAACGTGCTTGGGATAATGTTTCCGCTACAACAATTCAAAAATGCTTTCGAAAAGCTGGTTTCAATGGTGACTTTTTATTTGATTTAACCAACGACTGCGACTCTGAAGACGAATTTAAAGAATTATCTACATTCGAAAAAAAATAGATTTCGAAAAATATGCTTATGTTTCAGTCGACTCAAAATTAGCAGCACGTGGTTCACTTTCTGATTTGCAAATTTTAAATACAGTTGCTACAAAAAAAGAAGAATCAGACAATAGTGACAGTGAATTTGAAGAGTAAACTCAACCGAAAAAGTCAATCATTAGTTCAAAAGAAGCAATCGAACGAATTAACGATTTAAAAGATTTTTTTTTAAATAAACAAGAATATGATTCATCAAATATCGTTAACTTTTTTTTTTGAAAAAAGTTGTAATAAACAAACAACTATTACTTCGTATGTTAAAAAGAATTAATTATTCTTTTCATTTTATTTTTTTTTAAATTTTTTCACCTTTTTCATTTATTTTAATAAAAATTCAAAATAATAAATCTTAAAATTTATTCAATGCTTTTGTATGGGATTTTCGATAGAACGAATTTCGATACAACGAATATAAAAATTTCCGCCCAACTTTGTCGTTATATCGAGGATTGACTGTAGTTTAATTATTAATTTTATTTAAACTAATAGTTATCTTATATTTAACATATCGGAATCACTTAAAAAGAGCTCCGTTCATTTCCTCGGATGACCCATCGGTAATGCCTCCCTTCATTCTTACTCTCTTCCTCCTTGTTGAGCACTTCCCTTCTTTCATTCAGCTGCTTGTCTAACCTTCTCTCGCACTCTGTTCGGTCAGGACAAATATACACTCCAGCATAACCTTCAGTTTTTCTCAACTTTTTGGCTTCCGCTAAGACACCATTTATATCAACGCCCTTTTTGAGATGGATAAAAATCGGAGGAACACTTTTCGAGTTCGTTTGTCTGAATCTACGCACATGCTCGATGTTATTTGTGTTCACACCTATAACTTGAAAAAGATTTCTCACTTGCTCAGCGACATCTATGTTTGACTTTTGCTTTAAACCAAACACGACTAGGCTTTCCTTTTTACTTTCTCTTGCTTGATTTTCTGCTAGAATTCGTCATATCTATCTGCTGAGACTGTAGAGGCTGAGATGGTCTTATTTTTTCTCTTCCTTCACCTCCGCCAGGTAGCTGAGTAACAATAGATGACCAACCCAAGACCGAACCAGTGTTGGGACTTCGTTGTAACGAAGCCATTTCAACGTTGCTTTCGTCATTTTCTTCTAGTCTCGATGTTTGAGCACCCATTTTGGATTCTAGTACAGCAATTCGTACATTAAACATCGCTTCTACCTGTACGGTTCTTTCATTGAACTTTTCGTTATCTGTACTTTCAAGTTGCTGCACTCTATTTGTCAGTTTTTCAATTATCTGGCATTGATTTTCAATTTTTTTTGAAAGTTCTTCAATAACTTTATCTCTTGATTTGACAATCCATTCGAGATCTCTAAAACTGTCACTCGATTCTTCCAAGTTTTAAACTCGGCCATATCGACGCAAAGAGGTTCTGCAGGGCTCTGATCGGTGCTAAGATTTGATCTTTTTGGTCTTCTTGACGTCTCGGATATCATGCATACAGTCTGTTTCTGGTATTTTGGGGAGTCCTTTGAAAGGTTGACCAAGTGTCATTAAAGTTTTCTTCCGTAATTTATGTAAATTTAATTTTTTCTTTCTTTAAGTGCTGAATAAATATAGTATATATAAAAATATAATTAATAAATTAAATTTAAAAATAAATCAAATTAATGTTTGAAATTTTAGATAATTTGAATTAGAAAAATTTAATAAATTCAAATGAAAATTAAATCTTTTAAAAATGATTATTTAGTTATTTTTTTTGATGTTAAATTTTTTTATATAAACTTTAAAATATTGTTCAAAAATGTTTTCAATTTCGACATTAAAAAATATAAAATTAATAAAGAAAAAAAAGTTTAAAATTTTCTTTTTATTTCCTCCGATAAAATCGGTTTTATATAAAACCAGCTTCAAATCAAGAGATCCGAATTTTGAAAACTTCAAAATTCAAGCAATACACTTCTAAAATTCTAAATTTAATTTTTTTAAAAAAAATAATTTTTAGCATGACATTTTTTGATAATCTTTGCCTAATACAGTAAATGATATTTTATTCTAAATGCACTTGATTGTTGATTAAACTTCAAACTTAAAAGAAGGTTAAATATTAATTGAGAATAATTGAGAATTAACTTTTTGATGTGTCACCTAAAAAATGTTTAATCTCGCTTTAAAAAGACGAATCTTTTGATTAAATTTAAAAAATATTTTGAAATTACCTTGAATAAAAGTTGATGAATAAATAAAGCCTAAAAAAAATTATAATTATCATTGACTAATAATAATAAGGATAAAATTTATTAATAAAATTAAAAATTTGTTTAGTTGAATTAGCTCATTTAAACATTCAATAAGCATTGGTTTTCTTCCAGCTCGCTGATCCACCATGTCCTTATCTAATCACACTCTTTGGCCAATTCCATTCGGCATACGCACAGGAGATGGTTAAAATATCAATTATGAATTGAATTAATTTCATCTAAATGAATCACTTTGATAACTAAGTTGCAATTTTAATTTTATTTTATTTTTTCTAAAGAAAATTTTGAAATAATAACAAATAAATGATTTTATTTTCAGTCATAGATTTTTAAATTAGCGATGGCAGCTAACGGAGTTCTACAGGTTCATTTTCAACCAAACAATTGAATTATTTGAGTAATTTTTTCATTTGTTTTTCTTAGAGAGCAATTGAAATCGTGTCCAGAGCAACTGAAGAGGACAAGAACAAAAACTACGAGGAAGCTTTGCGTTACTACCAGCATGGACTGGAATACTTTTTGCACGCTCTTAAATGTGAGCGCCACTTTTTTCCAAATAAAAAATTTAATTTTAATTTTTAGACGAGGCGCTGAGTGAGCGCGCCAAGCAAAGAATTCGGGAAATGTGCGGCCAATATTTGGAGCGTGCCGAAAAGCTCAAGACCGTCATCAATTCGGGCCAAAAGAAGCAAAACTAAGCAAAGAATATCAAAGATGATTTGTTATAACTTTTTTAAAAACAATAATTCAATTTAAATTTTTACATTGACTAATTAAATTGTATATTTGAAAATTTTGTTAGGCCATTCAAAACTGTCACTTGAACTCATTTTAACTTTACAAATTAGCCCTTTAATTTATTACTAAAAATTTTTGATAAATTAACTTGATTAAGATAATATGAAAAAAATTATCTTTTTTAAAATTTAAAATGATTTTAATTATAATTATCATTCTCTAATTATATTGATAATATTTTGAATAGATTAATTAAAAAATTTATCCAAAATATAGAGTTAAATTTTGATTTAGTTAGAATTAACGATTTAAAAGATTTTTTTTTAAATAAACAAGAATATGATTCATCAAATATCGTTAACTTTTTTTTTTGAAAAAAGTTGTAATAAACAAACAACTATTACTTCGTATGTTAAAAAGAATTAATTATTCTTTTCATTTTATTTTTTTTTAAATTTTTTCACCTTTTTCATTTATTTTAATAAAAATTCAAAATAATAAATCTTAAAATTTATTCAATGCTTTTGTATGGGATTTTCGATAGAACGAATTTCGATACAACGAATATAAAAATTTCCGCCCAACTTTGTCGTTATATCGAGGATTGACTGTAGTTTAATTATTAATTTTATTCAAACTATTAGTTATCTTATATTTAACATATCGGAATCACTTAAAAAGAGCTCCGTTCCGGAACCCGTTTAATTTTTATATGGCAATCGATTTTTTTTATGTGACGATTTAATTATTGATATGAAGGGTCAATATTTAAGTATAAGAAACCCTAAAAATGTTTTTTTTTAAAGATAAAATTTTGGATTTAAAAATTTAAGAACTCGAAAAAACTGGAACAAAATAGTCTGAAGCTTGACAAATCAAAATAAGAAACTCATATTTCTGTTTCGATAATTGAGCATTTACTCTTTGTCATCTCCGATAAATTTTTTAATCAGGATCTTGTCATTTTAAAAGACAAATTTTTTGATAAATTAACTTGTGTAATATTTCTGTGTCTGCTGGTGGGCTTTTATGTCCCAGTCAGACTTCTCAAGTCCTATTCTAGACTCGAGGGTTTTGGATTAATCACAATAAGGTTTTTTTATAACTTTATTGGGACACGAGGTCCAAATCCAAAACAAAAAAATATATAAACAAACAAAAATTAAATTATATAAAAAAACTAAACTAAAAAAAACTAATAACTAATAAACTAAACTGAAAACATATATATAGTAAATTGTACATGTGAATGCAAGCTTCCAGTTGTGCAAAACAAACTTCTCTTTTTGAGACGTCTACACAACTTACCCTTAAAAAACAAAATTTATGGTGGGGTGTCTTCGTCACTGTCCAATCTAAATGCCAACCGCTTCCTACTCTCCTCCTTCTCCTCTTGGATTTTCTTTAATGGCCAATCCATCATGCGGAACTCCATCCCGAACCTCATTCGGCTTGGGTCAAGTTCATTGAGCTCCTGTAGCGCCGCTCCTTTTGATTGATTTTCAATCCTGTTTTGCTCATAATACCAGTCTCTCCCTTGATTTGAAGTCGGTGTGCTTAAGCTTTCTGGTGGTCCAATTCCAGACGTCTGGGTTGTTAATGTGCCGTCTGTACTTTCTGGCGTTCTTCGCCTCTTTGTTTCAATGTATGATGTCCTTGAGGTCTCCATTGCTTTTTTAATGTCCAACCTGTTCGTGTTAACATTTGAGCATATGAAGTCTTGGGGTCTATTATTGATATTTCCCATCAATTGATCGAGTCTCGCGTCGATTCTGTTGAACTTGTCGTCTAAAGTTTTGTTCCGACGTCTTGTTCCATACCACGTGCTGATCACTATAATGCTGAATAGTGTCGCTATAACCCCGATGTAATAATCAGTCCACGTGGTTTCCATTATCTTCAAATAGTGTTCGAACCACGATTTTGGTACCACGACGTCTTCAACCACCTTTTTTGTTTCTTTCGGTGTTCCTAACAAAGCTGTTGCTATGATCGACAGGAGTTCCAATGTTTCGTCCATTAAGATAGCTACTTCCTAGAGTTTCCTTTTTTGGTACGCTGATTAAAAAGGATATGATAATAAACCACTACACAGTTGTTTACAATGACGTCACGTTGCTGCGTCCCTTGTCTTGTAATTTTTAAACTCAACAACAATTAAAGATTCAGTCTTTCTCTTGTTGTCTTTTCACTCGTGTTTCCAACACTAAATCGCTCAGATAGACGTCTCGTCGCTACGTCCCTAGTCTAACTGATTTCCAATTGATTTTCTTTTATTTTTTCTCCACGTGAATCGCTAAATCTATAGTCGATTCGCCAAATCAGATCACCCTTATGTGGTTTTTTACACGTGTATTCAGTCTTGCACAACTTTGATTGTTAGACGTCTCGTCACTGCGTACCTAGTCTACACAAATCCACTTGACGCTTCAGCAAACTAACCTACACTACCACCTGAGTTCTTTCTGTATCGTGAGTTCGTTCCGAACGTTTACTGTTTGTAAACTGTTCAGCAAATTGGGCACCACTGTAATATTTCTGTGTCTGCTGGTGGGCTTTTATGTCCCAGTCAGACTTCTCAAGTCCTATTCTAGACTCGAGGGTTTTGGATTAATCACAATAAGGTTTTTTTATAACTTTATTGGGACACGAGGTCCAAATCCAAAACAAAAAAATATATAAACAAAACTAAATTAAATTATATAAAAAAACTAAACTAAAAAAAACTAATAACTAATAAACTAAACTGAAAACATATATATAGTAAATTGTACATGTGAATGCAAGCTTCCAGTTGTGCAAAACAAACTTCTTTTTTTGAGACGTCTACACTTGATTAAGATAATATGAAAAAATTTATCTTTTTTAAAATTTAAAATGAATAAAATTATAATTATCATTCTCTAATTATATTGATAATATTTTGAATAGGTAAATTAAAAAATTTATCCAAAATATAGAGTTAAATTTTGATTTAGTTGTATCAGAATATACTAGTCAAATTGAGAAAAATTTCAACTTTTTAAAAATAATTTCTTCCTTAAAAGTTTAAGATAAAAAAAAATTGTTTTTAATTTTTTTTTAATCATTTTTAAAATTAGCAATGTCAGCTAACGGAGCTTTAAAGGTTTTTTTTCAACCAATTGATTTAATTATTTGAGTGATTTTTTCATTTGTTTTTCTTAGAGAGCGGTTGAAATTTTGTCTAAAGCAACCGAAGAGGACAAGAACAAAAACTACGAGGAAGCTCTTCATCTTTATCAACACGGCTTGGCATATTTTTTATATTCTATCAAATGTTAGAACATTTTTATTCTAAATTAAAATTAAATTAAACATTTTCAGATGAGATGCCGAGCGAACGCTCTAAACAAAGCTGTCAAGAAAAATACGATAAATATTTGGAACGCGCCAAAAAGGTTAACATCTTCATCAATTCGGGCCAAAAGAAGCAAAACTAAGCAAAGAATATCAAAGATGATTTGTTATAACTTTTTTAAAAACAATAATTCAATTTAAATTTTTACATTGACTAATTAAATTGTATATTTGAAAATTTTGTTAGGCCATTCAAAACTGTCACTTGACTTCATTTTAACTTTACAAATTAGCCCTTTAATTTATTACTAAAAATTCTAAATTAAAAATCTTGAAGTTTTTTTATATAAGATTCCAATTTTTATTCCAATTAAAATGTTGATCAAAATTTATTCATTAATGTAATTAAGGTAAATTTTAGCTGGACTGAATTAAGCTAATTGTGTAATTTTACTTTTAAAGATATAATTTAAATATAACAAATTCAAGATTTTCGATGCCAATCGAGACTTGAGTTCCGATTGATGAAATTTTTTTATCAAATTTAGACTTTAAAAATTAATTTTAAATATTGTTGAGGCTAAAATTGATTTATTTAAATGCCATAAATGATAAAGATCATAATGAAGTCAAATCAGCTTTATATTAGAATCAAAAAAGAGAATTAGATTGGCACTAGAAAGCAATTGAAGTTGACGAGAAAAAAACTGTCAGGAAGCTATGCGACAATACACACATGGTCTGAAATACTTTTTACATTATATTAACTGTGACAACAATTATTTTCAAAATTAAAATTTAATTTTAATTTTTAGACGAAGCGTCGAGTAGAGATGATCAAATAAAAAAAATTCTAAAAAAGTAAAATTGAATTTATGAGCAAAAAGCAGAGTTGCTTATAAGTCACAAATCTCAAGTCAAGTCCAAGTCCGGACTTTTTTTTTAGGCTAAAATTAATTTAATTAAATGTCATAAATGATGAAAATAAAAATGTATCAATGTAAGTCTTATATTAGGAGCAAGAAATTCAAATTGATTTACTGGCAATTGAATTTTTTAAAATATTTTATCTCAATAGTTTAAATAACAAAAATTAATTAAAAAATTTTAAATTTCACTCTTCATCTTTGAGATATTAATTATTGAATAAATGAAAAGATATTTTGAAACTGCAGACTAGATATACAATGTTTTAATTCTTTTATAAAATACTGTTTTACAGAAATTAACCTTAAAAATTAAGAATTAAAATTGAAAAAAGTGACTCCAGAAATTAAAGCTAAAATTTAATGAACAATGCAAACAAGCTTGAATTTATAACTCTAAACTCTAAAACTGGAGCTGATAAACGACTCGAATTTGAAACTGGTTCAATATTAAATAACATGATATTATGAAAAAAGAATTTTTTTTAAATTTTTTATATCAGAATTGAAATTTTCTAAATTGTCCAATTGAAAAAATATTTGCGTTGAAAATCAAATATTTTATTTGATTAAGTTTTTTGATATTTTTTAAATAAAATTTAATAATATTTGTAAATATAAATTTTAAAATTTTAAGACAATTGTGTATATGTTCGAATAAAATTAAAAATTCCAATTTGAATTTGAACAAAAATTTATACTGACTTAAAAATTTAAATAAATAAAAAACAAATTATAATTTGAGTAAGATAAAAAAAATTGATAATATTATTTAAATTTTTATATCGAAATTAAAATTAGATAATTTTCCATGTATGCCTTCCAAAAATCTAATGGATTTTTTTCATAGTGGATCCCAAATTATATTTTTATTTCTTTTTCCAAAATATTTAGATTATGATACCATTTTTAATTTGCTTTTTTGACATTATCAAAAATTTTGAGTATGTTTCTTTACTGATTATTTTGTTAAATAATAATTTTTTATTGTGGAAAAATTCAGAAACGTTAGTATTGTTAAATTCTAACTATATTTTGGACTCTAAATGAAATCTTCAATAATTATTTAATTTATTATTGATTTGAATTTATAAATTAAATTTAAAAATAAATCAAATTAATGTTTGAAATTTTAGATAATTTGAATTAGAAAAATTTAATAAATTCAAATGAAAATTAAATCTTTTAAAAATGATTATTTAGTTATTTTTTTTGATGTTAAATTTTTTTATATAAACTTTAAAATATTGTTCAAAAATGTTTTCAATTTCGACATTAAAAAATATAAAATTAATAAAGAAAAAAAAGTTTAAAATATTCTTTTTATTTCCTCTGATAAAATCGGTTTTATATAAAACCAGCTTCAAATCAAGAGATCCGAATTTTGAAAACTTCAAAATTCAAGCAATACACTTCCAAAATTCTAAATTTAATTTTTTTAAAAAAAATAATTTTTAGCATGACATTTTTTGATAATCTTTGCTTAATACAGTAAATGATATTTTATTCTAAATGCACTTGATTGTTGATTAAACTTCAAACTTAAAAGAAGGTTAAATATTAATTGAGAATAATTGAGAATTAACTTTTTGATGTGTCACCTAAAAAATGTTTAATCTCGCTTTAAAAAGACGAATCTTTTGATTAAATTTAAAAAATATTTTGAAATTAACTTGAATAAAAGTTGATGAATAAAAAAAGCCTAAAAAAAATTATAATTATCATTGACTAATAATAATAAGGATAAAATTTATTAGTAAAATTAAAAATTTGTTAAGTTGAATTAGAATTGCCATAGCCGACAAAAAGAAAATTATTTTCAACCATTTTATAAAATTCTCAAATTTTTAAGCTGATTTTTTGCATTATAATAATATTCGCAATTTTTCCTAACTATCAAAAAACACTGCATTGATTAAATGCTCATTTAAACATTCAATAAGCATTGGTTTTCTTCCAGCTCGCTGATCCACCATGTCCTTATCTAATCACTCTTTGGCCAATTCCATTCGGCATACGCACAGGAGATGGTTAAAATATCAATTATGAATTGAATTAATTTCATCTAAATGAATCACTTTGATAACTAAGTTGCAATTTTAATTTTATTTTATTTTTTCTAAAGAAAATTTTGAAATAATAACAAATAAATGATTTTATTTTCAGCCATAGATTTTTAAAATTAGCGATGGCAGCTAACGGAGCTCTACAGGTTCATTTTCAACCAAACAATTGAATTATTTGAGTAATTTGTTTATTAGTTTTTCTTAGAAAGCAATTGAAATCGTGTCCAGAGCAACTGAAGAGGACAAGAACAAAAACTACGAGGAAGCTTTGCGTCACTACCTCCATGGACTGGAATACTTTATGCACGCTCTTAAATGTGAGCGCCACTTTTTTCTAAATAAAAAATTTAATTTTAATTTTTAGACGAGGCGCCGAGTGACCGCGCCAAGCAAAGCATTCGGGAAAAGTGCGCCCAATATTTGGAGCGTGCCGAAAAGCTCAAGACCTTCATCAACTCGGGCCAAAAGGAACAAAAAAAGGCGAAGCCGATCAAAGATGGCGAGTCAAAAGAGTAGGTTTTTTTGTTCACAATTTTTAGCTGTCCTTGGTTTGCTCAAATTTTGTTCAAAGTGCCAAAGAAGAGGACGAAGAGGGCGATGACCCGGAAAAGAAAAAAATGCTTGAAAAATTGTCTGGTAATAAATTTTATTGAAGAAAAAAAAATTATTTTTTTGCAGCAGTGCTGGGTCCTTGGTATTGCTTGGGCAGTCTAAGTCCGACAATGTTGGCCGCCTCTTCTATTGACCTTTCTCCGCGGCAATATTTGGCATAAAGCTGCAGTGTTCGCTCGGTGCTCGTCAAATAGGTTGACAATGTCCTGGCCATAAACATCATCTCATTCTTTTGCATGCAGTACTTGGAGTCCGAGACCGAATGCTGGCGGAACTCACTGCGCAAAATGTCCACATAACTCTCTTCACCTTTTCTCACACTAGCCACCCTCACATTTCTGTACAACTTTTTGTACAAGTCCAAAGCTCTTGATCTCTGCGATTGCATTTTTTGATTTTTTTTTTTTAATTAAATTTCAACTTTTGAATGCAAAGCGTTGCTATTTTTCATAAGAAACATAAAAAAAAATGCAAATATTGCAACATGGTGCACCAAAATTGTCTTTGTGCCAGCAAAAAAATAATTATCTAACTTTTAAGCTCAATAAAAAATTACAACAAAAAATTTTATTTAATTTTGTGAAAGGCGCAATTGTAATGGAAAAGCCAAATGTGCAGTGGTCAGACGTGGCTGGCTTGGAGAACGCCAAAGAATCGCTCAAAGAAGCGGTCATTCTGCCAATTCGATTTCCACATTTGTTCACCGGCAAACGCAAGCCCTGGAAAGGCATCCTGTTGTACGGACCGCCAGGAACTGGCAAATCCTACTTGGCCAAAGCAGTGGCCACCGAGGCCAACAACTCGACATTTTTTTCTGTCAGCTCAGCTGACCTGCTGTCCAAGTGGCTGGGCGAGAGCGAAAAGCTTGTGAAAAATTTGTTCGAGTTGGCGCGCACCCACAAGCCAAGCATCATTTTCATAGATGAAGTCGACTCACTGTGCTCGTCGCGCAGCGACAACGAGTCGGAGAGCGCCCGCAGAGTCAAGACAGAATTTCTGGTCCAAATGCAAGGCGTGAGCGCAGATAACGAGAGTGTGCTGGTTCTGGGCGCCACAAATATTCCATGGTGCTTGGACTCGGCCATTAGGAGAAGGTTCGAGAAGAGAATTTATATTCCTTTGCCAGAGGCCGGAGCGCGCCAGAACATGTTCAAGCTGAACTTGGGAAACACGCCAAATTGTCTCACACAGCAAGATTTTGCCGAGCTTGGCAAGCGGTCTGAGGGCTACTCTGGCGCGGACATAAGCATTGTGGTGCAAGACGCGCTAATGTCGCCGATCAGACGCATCCAGTCGGCCACTCACTTCAAAAAGGCCTCCGGACCGTCCAGGGACAACCCGAGTGTGATGCTGAACGATCTTTTGGTGCCGTGCTCGCCAGGGGACCCTGCTGCGATACCAATGACTTGGGTCGAGGTCAGTCCGGACAAATTGCTGGAGCCAAAAATAACAATGGTATTTTTTTAAATTTTTTTTTGTTTATTTTTTAAATTTTGTTATTAAAATTTTAAAGAATGATATGTTGAATGCTCTTTCAACTCAAAAGCCAACTGTCAATGAGAAAGACTTGGAAAATCACCGCAAATTCACCACCGAGTTTGGTCAGGAGGGCTGAATGTGCAGCTTACTGTTTTATTTGTCGGTGTATTTTATATTTCGATCGAATTTTACATTTTCGTTTCTAAAAATTATTTAATTTTTTATAAAAGTTCTTGGATTAATTAATCAGAGATCATCTTAAATTTTCTTTTTCTTTTTTTTTTTTTTTGTTCTCTCTCTCTCTCTTACAACTTTAAATAAATGAAATAATTATAAAATATAAGATTTTTAATGAATTAAATAATAAAAAAAAATGTATGAATAATTTATTTATTTTTAAATGAATTGGAAAATTACAAAAGGGGTTTATGGTCATATGTGATGAGTGTCACTCACCTAAAATATGTGACCAAGACTCGCGGACGATGCTTTTTGACGAATTAAAAAATAACTTTATAGAATAAGAAAATACAATTTAGCATAAATTTAATTTTTTTTTTAAGTATAACTTTTGCAAATATAGTAATAAAAAAATTGCAGTATAGATATTATTTTTTCTAAAATTACCTTGAAAAAATTAAATTTTTATAATCTTGTTATCATTTTTTATTCTTGAATGTACGAAAGTATTCAAAGAGATATATTTTTATTCTATAGTTCAAATTTAATTTACTTTTTATGCTAGAATAATTTGTTTTTAATACTAAAATAAATAAAATTTTGTTTATGCTGCAAATAGTTTTTTTTTATTCTATAGAAAATTTTTTTTATTCGTCAAAAGCTGCTTCTCTGGGAACCTAATTTTCGAGGGGTAATATGTGACCAAAGAAATTCAAAATAAAAAATTCAACATCATTAATTTTAACATTGTATTTTAAACACTTTTCGCACAAAGCAATCAAAGAATGCAGAACACCTGACTGTGCTTCTCATACTAATTTAATTCTTTTTTACTTCTAAAGAAGAAGTAAACTTTTAAATTTAACTTCTGATAGTTACTTGTTTATTTTATCCATACTTTAATATTCATTTTTGGATTTGACTTAATATTTTTAAAGTTTTTTTTATTTTTTTGACTATAAAAATTATGTTGTGCTTCAAAATTATTTTTTTTTCACAAAATAAGCTTTTTTACAAGGCTAAAAATATGTTAAATGTTAAAAAAATTATTTGACCAAACAAAAAAATAGATGATTAATCAAAAAAAAAGCTAACCAATATCTGGTCACATAAAACCCCTTCGAAAATTAGGTGGCAAATCTTGGCCAAATATTTTAGTTGAGGGGTACTGGTCAACTATCACTATAGACCTTCAAAAGAAATTCTGAATCGTTTAATTTATTTAACCTAAAATAAAGTTAAAAAATGACATAAATATCAAAATATCTTTACATTTAAAAAAAAATATTAATTAAAAAATAATTAAATAATGTATTAAATTTAGAAATTGAAATTATTCAAATGAAAAAATTTTACTCTAGGCTCAATTGTAATAGTAGATTATCAGCTTCGCTTTGAAGATTTTCAATTTTTTCCTTTAAAATCTTCTAAATGCCATAAATAAAGATCTGATTTTTTTTTATTTTGATAAAAAAACTTTACCTTAGCCGATTTAATAATTTTTTTGGCCACTGCGGGAATTATGTTTTTAATTTTTGATGTCATATCATCTGGATTGCTTCCAGCTACGTCCTCAATACTCTTATATCCAGCGATGTACAATTGCTTAGCCCTTGCAACACGAACCCCTTCCAATTCGAGCAATGGAATCAAGTCAGCTGAAGAACAGTTGAACTGTAAACGTTTGGTAAACTCGGCCAACATGTTCTTGTAGGGCCAAAATTCGTCCAAATTTTCACAAAAATGTAAGACTCCACTTGTAAATGAAGCAGCAGATTGAACTATTTGTTGAACAAAACCTCTGTCTAAACCAAACTCACTAGATACCTTCCATATTGAGTTATGAGATTTCCACAATTCGTATATTATCAAAGTCATGTAGAAGCGTTTAACCACAAAATCATCCACTTTTTTAGTCTAAAATTAAAAAAAAAACATATTTAAAAATAAATACAATGACTTCATACTTTACTAAAGTATAAAGTATATTTTAAAAATATCTTAGTAAATTACATCATCTAATTTACTTAAATATTTTTAAAATAATTAAAAGCATTCAATTATTTAAGTATAATTTTATCATATATATTTTTTTTATTTTTTTTTTCTTTTTATTTTAGACTTGTATTTTAATGTTTACAAGAAACATTTAAAAATTTTTATCCTTTTTTAAAATTGATTAATTTTATCAATTAAATATTATTTGTATTGTAACCACATTAGGCATATGTCAAGTTTTTTTTTATTTTCCATAAATTTTATGATCAAAAATTTTTGTCTAGATTTTATAATTTTTTTTTCTTAATTATAAATAACGAAATACAAACAGTTAATTATTAATGAAAGCATTTTTTAATAATGAAGAGAAGGTAACTATTTCCGAGCATGAAAAATTTATTTTTAATAAACCTTAAGATAGAAAGATTTGGTAGCTCGATCTATTGTAAAATTAAAATTTTAAACTTCATTTAATTTTATTTATCATGAAACTTGGAATAAATTTAGAAAATTCATAATCTTGAATTAAAATTTTGAGCTTCTTTTCTTAAAATTATGTCTCCAACGTTGAAAAGCATAGAACACTAGAGAGAAAGCTCTTCATAGTTCACCTAAAAATCAAAGAATAAAATTTAAAAAAACATGAATCAAGAAATTAATGATACAGTTAAAGAAATAGTGAAAATCTAATTTTTCAAATGGCAAAAACGGTAGGCATTGTGAATTTTGGTACAAAAAACAAAAAAAATTTAAAAAATAGCAAAGCTAAAGTTCTGTAGGACCAAAACTTGTTCTGTATATTGTAATAATATACTGATTCTGAAAAACTCTGCAATAAATCTGCAAAACTCAGAAAATTGGAAATTTGGGATATTATATTATATTAAAAATCCAATTCAACTTTAGGGTGGTACAGATGATGTATCAGTTGCTACAATTTACAGAACATATTTTGGTCGGTCAGAACTTAAGCTTTGGCATTTTTAAATTTTGGTTTTTGTACCAAAATTCATGATGCAAAAACGGTAAATGAAGAAAAAGCATTTGGATTTATTTTATTGATAAATAGCTTTGTGATCAAGGGATCAATGTTAAGGTTTGCCTCCAATTTTCAATGACATTCTTTGATTTTTACAGATTTTATAAAATTACTTAATTATTTCAATGTATTTCTTTTTTAAGATGATTTTTTTTTGATTATTTTAAATTTAATTTTTAAATTTAAATTTAAATTTAAATGGTAGTTATCAATATTTTTGGGCTGCTGATTTAGAACAGTAAAATTCATTAACTAAAATTACTGATTTTTCACCAATTTTACTTGATCAACATAAAAATACTTTCCTGTACTAAAAATGACTTAATTAATATAAAAATATGAATTTTTTTTAAATTCAAATTTGGTGCTAATTTTACAATTTTAATTAAATTTGAAAAAAAATTAATTTTTGTCCTTCCAGGTATTGTGAATTTCAAATACAAATTGACCAAAAATTCTTCATTTTTAAATTAATTAAAATTAAAGTTAATAAAAAATATTAGAAAAAATACTGCAACATAGTGTAACATACTTTGTTGCACCTTTTTTACCCAAAATAATTTTTCTTATCTAAAAAATGACAAAAAAATAAAGAATCAATAAAATTTAAATAGATTTTTGATTTGATTTACTAAAAAAAAAAAGAAAAGAAAAATTTCTTTTTAAGTAAAAATGATGCCCTTTATTGCAGTATTTTTTCTAGTATTTTTCATTTAATTTAATTTTAATAAATCAAAAAATGAAGAATTTTTGTTCTATTTGTATTTGAAATTCACAAAACAGTCCTTCCAAGGCTATTTAATTATAAACCAGATTACATAGCCCAGACGTTTCATCAAAATTTATACCATAATATTCTAAATTACTCTAGAAACATGAAAGAGCTCAAAAAACGTTATGGATTAGTTGATATTGAGAGAGTATTTGCAGGAAGTGATAAACCAACTAATAAGCTTAGAGCCAACGTTATAGGTATTTCTGAGTATATAAACATTATCACAAATGGTGTATACCTCAACGAAACATCAAAAAAGCATCAAGTTAGTGCAAACATCTTGCATGCAAAAACTTGTGCCTCATGTGGTAGCCTCCAACATAAAGAAAAAGAATGCACCAACACAAAAAGATGCTTGAGGTGTGGATCTATTTCACATGACGTGGAACATTGTTCAACGGAAAAGCCTGTCTGTTTAAACTGTGGGGCTTTGCATCAGACAAACAGTAATCTTTGTGATAAAAAAGTAGAAAAAACGTATCAAATGAATAGCTATGCACTAGACATTCTAACAGGTGAAGGCGTAATACCAGATAAACGTTCGATCTTAAAACCTGATTACACAGACACAAGGTTCTTCCCCGCCCAAAATGGAAACAGTAATTTAGAGATACTTGTAGAAAGCGCCGTAAAGGAAAGAATTGACAGTCTGGAAAAAAGAATTTCTATGGTTGAAACAACTGTGTCAAAACATCAAATCGAAATCGACAGTTTAAAAGAAAACTTACAGAAAATACATAAAGACATCACGATCAACCATGCAGCAAGCCAATCGTGCTTCAAAACACTTCAAGATATCTTATTGGATCTAAAAAACAACAATAACAACAATAACAATAACAACAACAACAATAGTTAACAACCAAGTGCATCATGCTCTAATAAAATTTTAAATTTGAAGATAGCAACGTTGAATGTAGGTGGAATCGAGACAAACCAACACTATATAAATAAACTTTTATTAGAGCATGATATACTTTGTCTTCAAGAAACGTGGCTTGAAGACCTCTCAAAACAAAATAACTTAATCTACGTAAATGACAAAATCATTCTTGCAAACAAAGCACGGAGAATCTCAACTAAAGGGCGCTCGTCAGGAGGATTAGCGTTCGTGATTGATAAAAGATTGAAATATACCACAAAATTCTATGATGAAAGAATCGGTATACTCACTGTGGATAATATAATTATCATTAATGTACATCTGCACCATTTTGATAAAACAGATCAAGGGAAACACAATTTTGATTGCCAAATTGCACTTATTCAATCAATAGTAGAGGATCAAATTCTTAAAAAGAGATCAGTTCTGTTGGTCGGAGATATGAAAACGGATCCCATAAAGGACAACCACAACACTCAACAATTAAAAAGATTTTTAAACAAAAATAAAATGGTAATGAGGGACTTATATGAAGAACAACACTTTGATTATACATATAAACGTAAGGACAACCTAAATAATACATCTATAAATAGTTGGATAGACCATGTTATATGTATGGAAGAAGAGTTTAACAAAGTCAAGCATACAAGAATTGTGATTGACCAAAGTAATCTTAGCGACCACAACTGTATTAAATTCGATTATGAATATGAAATCACCTCAGTTGAGATAATTATACGGAAGGAACCAGTCAAAAACGTAACGTTAAATTGGACAAACCAACAAGTTAAACTTAAATACTACAACCGTGTCCAGTGCGAGTTAGAAAGTATTCATGAGCGCCTGAGTAGCACAGACATCATTAAATCTAAAGACGAGCTAAAAGTAGAACTTTCAGCCATAGTTAACCAACTGTCAAACACACTCATAAACGCCGCTTCAATGGTGAAAAATGAGCTCAATAAACTTAGACAGAAAAAACGTAAGCCGATAGGAGGTATGAAATTCAAGAGATGGTGGGACAATACACTACAACAGTTGCACAGTGAAGTAATTGAATGTTATATAGAGTATCGAAACTCCAACTTTGACCAACTAAAAAAACGGACTTACACCGATAAAAAGCGAATATTTCGCCTGCAGAAAAGGTACAACATTCAACTGCTTAGAAATAAGCAACTGAAGAAAATCAATGAACTGTTTAAATTGGACAAGCAACAATTCTGGAAGAAAATAAAGGCAGCCCAACGCAACAACTCAAGAATCGAGCTCAATCTTCAAACAATCAAAGAGCACTACACTAAACTTTTTAACGAAAAGAACGATACTGCGCATGATATTGAAAGTGATTCAGGGTTAGATGACTTTAACCGAAAGTACCAACACCATGAGTTCGACTATAAGCTCGAAACTAATGGCATAAGTGACATAATTGGCTCACTTCCAAGCGGTAAAAGTATCGGTTTACACGGTGTGAGTAATGAGATGATTAAGTGCGCAGCGTCACCGACATTAGTAAATATCCTCAAAAATCTTTTTGAAAAAATAATCAACAGCCAAGTGGTCCCATACTTGTTCAACATCTCAATAATAAAGCCATTGATTAAAGACGTAAAAAAACCAGGAGATAATACTGGTAACTTGCGACCAGTTGCGGTTTCAGATAGCTTAGCGAATTTATTTGAGTCGGTTTTACTGAAAGAAGTAAAAAAATTTCACAATGATAATCAACTTCAGTTTGGCTTCAAAGCAAATTCATCCTGTAGCCATGCCATTTTTACCCTAAAACAAGCTATTAAAGCATCACTACACAATGGGAAATGGGTTTTTGTCACTGCCATCGACGCATCCAAGGCCTTTGACAAAGTGGACAGAGAAATTTTATGGCAAAAACTAGTCAAATCAGGTTTACATCCAGCCATTATAAAAAGTATAATTAATTACTACGGCGAGTCTTTTATGTTAGTGACAAATGATAATGAATACTCTGCACCATTTAGAACTTCTGTTGGGGTTAGGCAAGGTGGCGTTCTGTCTCCAAAACTATTTTCGATTTATATCGAAGACGTAATAATAAAAGTCGAAAAAATCGATGTTGGAGTGAAAGTGGGTGACTTGAAAATCAGCATATTGCTCTATGCTGACGATATAGTTGTTATTAGCAACACCAAAAATGGTTGCCAGGAACAGCTAAACGCAATTTCTGAATATGGTAAAACCACTGGAATAAAATATAATCCAGAAAAAACTCTTTATATGGCCTTTTATGACCGTATTAGTAAGGGAGCAAAAGATAGATTAATAGACACGTCTGATAATCCATTGACCCTAGATGGGAAGAAAATTAAGAGAGTCGATACAATGCGGTATCTTGGGTTCGAAATATCAGATGAGCTCAATAATATTAAACATTGGAACAAGAGGAAGAGCCTAGCCATAAATGCAGTGTCAAAACTGAAGACTCTGGGTTTAATAACAAATCAAATGCATCCAAATATGAAGGCCCATCTTTACAAGACCTATGTGAGGCCAGCCTTAACTTATGGGTGTGAGAATATGAACATAAATGCGAGCTCACTGAATGACATAAAAAGAACAGAGGGTAACATAGTCAAAGGACTACTAACTATACCAAGGAGGTGTCGTACAACAAGCTTATTCTTGTCATTGAATATCATGCCTACGGATTACATCATCAAAAACATTAAGGTTGACTTTTTCAATCGATTAATTGAAAATGAATTCACTAAGAAGATGATGATTGAGCTAGCAAAACAACCGATTCCGAATGACTTCATTAGCGAAATCCTGGACATTACCAGAGAATTGGAAGAGGAAAACATGTCACTACAGGACAAATGCAAACTTGTTAAGCTGAATAACATTACTGAGTACCGTTCAAATCAAAAAAACGATGTCAAAGTCCAAAAGCTCAGAGATATATATAAGACAGGGAGTAAAGATAACATATCAGGCTTAATATTCCAGATTTGTAGATTTGATGTAGCTTAGTTTTCATATCCTACAGTCTCTTATCAATCAAAAGTCAAACAACTAATTTTATTTTACATTGAATACCTAATTTTGTAAATAGAAACTATGGCACTTTTTTTTTTCTTTTTTTGGTACCTTTTTTACTCAATTTTGTAATTTTTTTTATATTTTTTATACTAGACACAGTGCCCCTTATTTTACGGGTCACTGAGCAAGTGGTCGGCGATCGGCCTTAGCTTAGAATTAATAAATAAATAAAATATTCTAAATTATCTAAATATTGTTCTAGTTAAAAATTTTTTTTCAATTGTGCCACCAAAACAGCCTTCTTCGGCTCAAAAAATTGCTAAAAATTTATTAATAATTTTAATAAGATCTAGAAGATAAATAAGAATAATGCCTGTGTTGCAAAATCAGCAAAACGATTTTTTTTGTTTAATTTTAGTAAAAAAATAATAAATCCCCATTTTTTTTTTAAATTAAAAATAAATTTACCGATGATTTGTTATTGAATCTTTTTCTCTGCAAGTATTCCTCACTGATCCCAATAGTTTTAGCACATCTGACCTCATCTTCATCCAAATTTCCAAACTAAACCAAAATATCAACTTTTTTAAATAAAAAAAAAAAAAAATTATCCGCACTTTATGAGTGTAAATGTCATAGTCTACATTGTTCAAATTGTTGACCAAATCATAAGGTGTACAAAGATAAAGTAGATGAAGATAATTAGCCAAAACCATGTTTTTAAGGCCAACCTTCAAATCATTATAGAGCAAGTCAACCAAATCCAAGTCTACATTTCCCTTGATGGCCGCTTGTCCCAACTTGGTAATCTCAAAGTTGCAGTAATACAACGCCTTTAAATTTTCTGTCGACACATTGGGACTAATAGTGCCATCTGCTTTATTATTTATATTAATAAGCTTATTTTTGACCAAATAATCCAGAGCTTGGGATATGAGCAAAAATTCCTCTGGCACCAAATTCAACAATTTCTCGTCTTGACTTAACGCGGCCTCTTGCTCGCCTACACCATCCACACTCTGAAACATATTAGCTCCTTGCTGCACATAGAACAGAGTTTGCTTGATGAAAATCAAAATTTGAGATCCCAAATGAGTCATGTTCAAGCCGATGAGCGACAGTACCAGAACCCGCAAGGCCTTTGAATCGATCTGTAAAGCTGACTGGCATTTTTTCAAAGGTCCTGTTATCAAATCGAACACCTTTTGTTTGTCTTGATTCTTAAACAGCAAAATGCTTTCACCTACTGAGTCAATTAGGCCGGCTCGGCCCGCTCTGCCGATCATTTGTCGGTACGATGTATTGGTTATGAAGTCAACTGCTACATAGGGTGAGCGAATAATGACCCGCTTTGCGGGAAGATTCACTCCGGCAGCCAGAGTCGAAGTGCATGTTATTAAGCACAGAACGCCTTCTCTGTAAGCTTGTTCAATCAGTTGTCTTTCTTCGGTGGTCAGGCCCGAATGGTGGTAGGCAATTCCAAACTGAAGACTCTGTCTCAATACCGGACATATGTTGTTGCTGTTTTCTTCCTTTAACTCTTGGAATAGCTTTAATTTTTGCTCTCTTTTGTGCTTTTTTAGTTCTGGCTGCAAATATGTGGCCAGCAGTGAGGCCACATTTTCGCAGTTTTTCTTGCTGGGACAAAATATTAAACATGACTCGTTGGGAATTACTTCTCTGGCCAGCGCTATCAGACCATCAATGTCATTTTTTTTCATTTCACTGGTGTAGTAGGTGAGATCGATTTGGCGCACAGGCTTAAAAATGATATCTGTTTCTTGGTCAAATGTTTGGCTGGCTATTTTGTTCTTGTCCACTTCAAAAATTTGCTTGTCCATTTTGACATATTCTTTGAGCTCAACAGGCCGAAAATTTCGCTCGTACAAATAGGCGTTCAAAAAAGAGGCCAGCTCGAGCTTATTTTCCAAGGTGGCCGTGGTGGCCACAATTTGTATTGGCAAAGATTTGGTGCCGCTTTGGACCATTTGGCTGGAATTTGTGCCAGAACAGTATTTTATTTTAGACAAGATCATTTCATAGATTGCGCCGCGGCCATTCTCGCCAATCATGTGAAATTCATCGGCACACACCAGACCTATTTCATCCCTGAGTCGATCCGCTTCGATCAGACTGTTTACCAAGCTGTGCGCCTTCTCAATTGTGCACACAAACAGAGTTCTTTTTTTGCCCAGTTGCCTTTTTAGCGGAGGAATCATGCCCTTAACTCCAGCATACTCTTCCACATGAAAATTCAGCTCCTCGGCAAAGTCCGATATTTGTAAGACCTTTTCCTGCACTATACTCACAAAGGGCATTATGAAAATCACATTTTTTTGCTTGACCAAAAGACAGTGCAGAATGAGCATCTCGGCCACAAGAGTTTTGCCTCCGCTTGTAGGCGATAGATACAGCAGATTTGTGTTGAGGTCTTTTGGAGTGTTGCTGGCCAAATTGCGCATGGCTTTTTGGTATTTTTGCTGCATAATGGTAAGTAGCTCGTGTTGCCAGTCGTACAGACATGTTATGTTTCGCAATTTTTTGAACAGGTCCTTTATTGTTGGCGACAGGCCGTAGAATGTGGTTGCCGGGTTGTGAAGGTCCAGATCTATGTTTTGTAGTGAGATATCGCTGTCATTGGAGCTGTTTAGTTTGTCTTGGGCATTTTCTGGTTTTGACCTGAAGTATTTTTGTGAATCAAAGTCAGTGATGACGCATTCGTGTGAAAATTTGGCCCGTTTAATGCCCGAGTCTTGGGTCTGGGAGTTTTTTTGGGACTGCGAGCTCGAGCTGGAGTCAAAAGATTGGAATCTGATCAAGGGCTCTCGGTAGGAATTGGATGCTGCATCGATCATTGCTTTTGAGGTGTTAAGTGAATTTCTGGAGCTTTGTTTAGCCGTGTCCAAAGGCTTGTTTGTTATGTCATTGAACAGTGATTCAGATCTTTTCATTTTTAAGGCCGGTTTTTAAAGTTTTAATTTGAAAGTAAGTGAGATCAAAATTAATTTTATTTTTTAAGTGTACAATCACGTGATTTTTTATTTATTAGAATTTAAATCGAGTCTTTAAAAGAGTTTTTTAAATTTTTTAAAAAAGCATCTAAAATATTTTTTTTCAAATTAACAAGTTAATTTTTAAATTAATTCAATGATTTAATAAATTTAAAATTTTAAAAAAGTTAATTTTTTTGTCTTTATAAGTAAGTTTTCATTATACAGTGGTGATTTGATAACAGTATTTTACGAAAAATTACGTAAATTTTCAGGATTTTGAGATAATTTTGGTAAATTTGGTAAAATTCAAAACGGCCAATTCAAAATTCAAAATTTTTTTGAAAAAATGCCTTTTTTTTCCAAAAATCGAAAATTTAAGACAGTTTTTTTTTTCAAAAATTGGTCAAAAAAATAGTTATTTTTAAATTGTTATAAAAAAAGCTTTCTTAAATTTTCGATTTTTGGAAAAAAAAGACATTTTTTCAAAAAAATTTTGAATTTTGAATTGGCCGTTTTGAATTTTACCAAATTTTACCAAAATTATCTCAAAATCCTGAAAATTTACGTAATTTTTCGTAAAATACTTCTTTTTCACTTTTCGGATTTATTTAATCTCAAACTTCAATTTGCCTTCAAAAACTACATAATTGTTGATGAAACCACAATTCAACTCTCCGATAGGCCAGTCTACCATCAAGATATCCGGACAAATATCCAGCCAATGTTCCAATTACTTCAAAAAATGAAGGAAAACTGAATATTTGGGCTGGGATTTCATTTAAGGGAGAAACGAATTTCGCTGTAAGATAGAGAGTATGAAGAAAAGCTTTTACTTTAGAATTTTTTAAAATTTTTAAGAGCAACATGGATGCAGAACTTTACCAGGAGATACTATCTGATTATTTATTACTATTTGGGGCTTCGAACTACGATTTAGACTTATAAACTACTCCAGGACAACGACCCAAAGCATCGTTCTTTATTGCGCACTACTTTTTTAAATTTTAACAATATTGTTTGGGTAAATTGCTTTTTAGTAATTATTCTATATAATATTTGACTCATTTCTTTTATATAAAGATTAAATCTCCCCAAAGTATTCCGATTTAAATCCCATTGAACTTATGTGGAACGAGTTAAAACAGCATGTTAGGAAGAGAATGATTTTATTTGAAGCTGATGCCGAAATTGCGGTCAAAGAAATCGAAAATTTTTTAACGAAAGAAAAATGTCAAAATTATATAAATCATTTAAAAAAAGTTTTTATTAGTTTTTATTTTCAATTTAATCTTTAAAAAATAATTAATATAAATTAAGGAAATTAAAGTGGTTTTAGAAAAAAATGGAGATTGATCGAATCATTAAATTATATTGAAATGTGTATAATTAAACACTTTTTACTTTTGTGTTTTTGTTTATTGTTTACAATGTACTTTTTTTACTTTTTTTTACTAAAATTTACCAATATAAAATAAAATTTCACGTACAATTACGTGAAAAAAAAGAAATTTTTTTTTCGAATTCAGGCCCAAAAAAATTTTAAAAAAGTCATAAATGTCAAAATTCTCAAAAAAGTTGGTATTTTTTGGAATTTTTACTTTTTACAAAAATTTACGTAATTTCCGGTAATTTTACGTTAATTCTCGTAAAATCCGGTAAATTTACTTTTTTTTATTTTGGTAATTCTACGTAATTTAACGTAAAATTACGTAGGACTTCTAAATTTTTAATAATAATAATATTAATATATGTTTTTTACCAAAAAAAAATCGATATTATCTTTTATTCTTTGTTTAGATACAAAATCAGTTTAAAAATGATAATTTTTAAAAAGCATGATAACTTTAAAAAAGATTGATAATTTTAAAATCATTCTAAAACAAACTGAAAATTTAAAATGATTAGACTGGTGTCTCATGATTTAATACTGAACAACAAGCATCTTTAAAATTTTTCTAACATTTATTATTTAATTTATATTCAAAATGGAAAATCCAAATTACGAATCTGAATCGAATAGAGAGTGAAATTTAAATTTAATAAATTAAATAAATTTTATTCTTTTTTTTTAAAGACTGGAAACTATTTTTGATATTAATGGCAATCCAATCCCGGTAAAAGCGATTAATTATTCATTAGAAGAATCGAGCGAAAAAAAAAATGATGATGAAATCGAGCACGAAGATCTTTACAGTGAAGAAAATTCATTTGGCTTGTTTATAATTAAGACTAGAACATCACTTTACGAGTTTTTAAGCAAAGTTTGTTAATATTTCACCTTTTTTTTCTAAGTAAAATTTTTGCCTTAATAGCCGCTTATAAAATATATTATTTTTGCCATTTTGCTCATTTTGTATCCAATCTACTTTGGGTTTTCCATTAAATTACAAAAACCCTTTGCCATTCCAAGAGACCTTAATTCTTCGACCATAATAGATGATTACATTTTTTCAAACAACCCAGGTTCATTAAAATTTTGAATTTTTGTAAAAATTAAATTTTTCAAAAGGTCTGGCATTATTTCTCCTGACCATTGTGGTCGTCTTGTTTGCTGTTTGGGAAATTTCCAAGAAAAAATTAAATCAAAAAATAAATTTCAAGTCCAAAATTATTACAAGTCCAAGTCTTGCAAGCATTTCTCCATGGTAATTATTTATTTGTGGAAAAATTTAAAAAATTTAAAAAATTCAAGGATCATAATTGGACTGGTCACAATTTTATGCATATCTTACTTAATTTACGATCTAAAAGACTACCGCAATCTAATATCTCTGCTAGGACTTTCGGTTTTTATAATGATTTGTATTTTTATATCCGAGCATCCATCAAGAGTAAATACTTTTAAGCTAGTAAATAAAAAAAGATGATTTTAAAAAATTAAAATTTAGATCAATCTAAGAGCATTGGTTGTTGGTATATTGATTCAGTATATTCTTGGGGTCTTTATACTGCGTCTCGAGTTTGGTTATAGAATGTTCCAATTTTTGGGTAAACAAGTGTCTACGTTTTTGGATTATACGGACAATGGAAGTAGACTTGTTTTTGGCGAACATTTTGCAGATCATTTTTTTGCTTTTAAAGTAAATTTAAAATTTGAAAATTAAAAAAATTAAGCTCAAAAAATTTTAGGCAATGCCAGTAGTCATTTTTTTTAGTGCCATTGTGAATATTTTGTACTATTTCGGTGCCATTCAGTTTGTTCTTTTGAAAATTGCTTGGATGATGAATTTTTTGATGGGTACTTCACCAACCGAATCGGTCAATTCTGGTAAATTTATTCGAAAAATTCAGACTTGTTTATAAGTCACAGTTTTAAGTCTAAGTCGCAAAAATTTAAGTCAAAGTTATGACTTGCATAAAAACTTATATCAATACCTGCTTCATCAGGACCAGTTGAAAGAAATTTTTTCTAAATCTGGTAACATTAACAGACCACATAGATCAAGATTAACAGCCAGGAATTTGGAAGCAACTACTTTTTTGGTATCAAATATGGATTTATTAAATCATTGACTTGACTTAGGACTTGTGACTTAAAAACAAGTCTGGAAAAAAAAAATAAGGAATAAAAATAATTTTTCCATTTAATAAGTTGCCAATGTTTTCCTAGGACCTGTAGGGAAATTTTTTTTTTTCAATATTTTTATTTAAATTTTTTTTACTAAGTCTGAAGCTCCATTGTTAATAAGTAAGAAAAATTATTTTAATTTTTTCTTGCTAAACTTTTTCCAAAGAACCTTTTTTGTCTAAAATGACCGAAAGTGAATTATTCGCAGTTATGTGTGCTGCATTTTCAACAGTATCCGGTTCAGTGCTAGCAGGTAAGAAAATTTCTTAAAGAAAATAAATTTTTGATAGATAAATGAATTAAAAATAAATTAAGCTTATATTGGTTTTGGTGTTTCTCCAGATCACTTGATAACAGCGGGTCTAATGAGCGCACCAGCATCGCTAGCCATAGCCAAAACTCTATTCCCAGAAACAAAAAAAACTCATGCAGACTGGGAAGCCATTCGCAACGTCAAAACCAAGTAATTAAAAATAATTTTTGATTTTAAAAATTGAAATATTTTTAATAGAAAGTTAAATAATGTTTTTGAGGCTATATCTACCGGTGCCATTGATATGATCAAGCCTATCGGAGCCATATTAGCCAATTTGATTGCGTTTGTGTCAATTTTTTCATTTTTAGACGCTGTTTGCATGTGGTTCTTCGGCATGTTAAATTTAGAAAATTTTGGTCTTGCTGTAACCAATTTTAAGATATGATTTAAAATTTTCTAAATTTTTCTTATTCAAAGAGCATTTTACAATATTTATTTTGGCCTTTTGCTTTTTTAATGGTACTTAAATTTTTAATTTTTGCTCAGTACTCATTATTTTTTCAAGGGTGCAGAGTCCGAAGACTGCAAATCTATTGCCAAACTCGTTGGATTTAAAGTTTTTGTCAACGAGTTTGTTGGTAAAATTAAATTAAAACAATTTTTAAAATTTTAATTTGGTTGATTTCAAGCTTTCACAAAATTAGGAGCTGTAGTTAATTTTAGAAATGAAATAATAGCCAATGGTACAGAAATTTTATACAGAAATGGCACCCTTCCGATTCCCACTGGCATGCCAATGATATGGAATGTATTTTATTTTTTTTTTTCTTAAGATACTTTTAATTTTCAAAAAAATAAGGATCGGTCTATAGTGATAGCAACTTACGCTTTATGTGGTAATTTAAAAGAAAATTGATATTTTGTTTAATTACACGACTTTTAAAAAAGGTTTTGCTAATTTTGGCACAATAGGCATTGAGATAGCTACTTTGAGTGTATTTGCTCCAACAAGGACAAAAACTTTTTTGAAATACGCAGCAAAAGCAATGCTGGCTGGCAATTTTTCTTCATTTATGAACGCTTGTATTGCCGGTAAGAGCTTTGATTTTTCGCATTAAAATAAAAAGTCTAATTTTCTTTTCAAAGGACTTTTATTCAAAAAAATTAATTAAATTTCAACTGCTCATTTAACTGCTTATTTAATACTTTTTCATATTTAAATTAATAAATTTTCGAGTTATTTTAGATTTTATTTTACTTTTAAAATGTGTCAAAAGTCTCATTGAACAGAACAAAAAAATCAAGTCTAAAAATTACAAATAATTAAGAAAATAAATCTAATAAAATTGTTTAATATAAATTTCCATATAACTTTTTTACGCTAATTTACTAAAAATTAACATTTTTAAATAAAAATATTCACGTAAAATTAAGTAAAAAGGGTATTTTCTTTTTATTAACCAAAAAATTAATATTGAAAAAATAAATAAAATTCTCCAAAGATAAAGATTTTTTTCGGACTTTGACTTTTTTCCCAAATTTTGGGCTTTTTAACTGCGTAATTAGCTGATACCCCTGATCTTGATCTTTAAATAATTTATTTTATACCAAAAATTTAATTCAAAAGTTTTTTGATTTATTTTGTTACATAGTAAAATTTGATCCTAGTCACTTCAAAAATATTTTCAAACTTAAAAAAAATGGATATTTTTTAATTAAATATAGAAAAATTGAACAAGCCAACCAAGTCTCAAAATCTTTTACATTAATTATTGGAATAGAAAAATAAATTCATCTTTTTTGAAACAAAGCTTTCCCAAATTCGAACATAAAATGGCAAATTAAAGTTCATGATCAGATGTAAATTTCAAATCAAAATTTTTAGTTTTTGATTTAAATAAAAAGGTATTTTTTATCAATTTTTTAAAAATAAATGAATAAATTTTATTTAGCATTATTTGTTCAATCTAAAATTAGATAGAAAATTATATGAATTTTTATCTGAAGGAAATAAAATTCTTAATCAGTATTTTGAAATTTTTCGATACAAAATTTAACTTGGTTCCGCCACAATATAATTTGATTAATATTAAAATATTATTTAAAGCCATAAGTTGGATACCTTAATGTCGATTTAAATTTTTCTTTAAAGTTTTCAAATAAAGATTTTAGAAGAATCAATTAAAGGTTAATTAGAAAAAAAAATAGTTTTTTTTGTTAAAATAATAAAAATCTTTTGTTTAATTTAAAGAGATATTCTTTAATAATAATAATAATAATAAGCTACAGCAGGAGACCTGTGCAGCGAGACTAGATGTAGTTTCGCTATGGAAGCTATCTTTCTGCGAAAAAAAAAAAAAAAAAAAAAATTTTTTCATTAAATATGCAATCCAGTCAAGTTCATTCATATACTAAACTAGATTATTTATAATTCATTCATTTTTAATTTGCGATTTATTTATTTGTTTTTTGTTTGTTCTTTTTATTATTTTATTTCTCGTCGGACGAACCTCCATCTAACACTTCAATTTTATCATGATAGATTTTATAAAAATTTTTTGCTTATTTTACTTTTAAGTTTATTGAAAAATTTTGATTAACAATTCTAAAATATTTTATTTTTTGTGATCTAAAATTGTCTCATTTTCTTTTGTTGAACTTAAGTGTTTTTTGGTGATTGATTAAAAAAATTTAAAAAAAATTTTCGGTTTTAGTAAAAGAAAAGAAAGCATGTACATAAGTTAAATTTTTTTACTATAATATTCAGCATCTGAATTAATGCAAAATTAATTTTTTTAATAATTTTTTCACCTAATGCGATTTCACCCAAGCTCCTAAAGAAACAATGTCTCTTACTTACAGTATTCTATAAATTTTTATTATGTTTAAGTTTCCTAATCAACACCAATCTTTGCTTATTAAATTAGAAATATTTATTTTATATTTAAATTTAATTTATATCATGCTGAATATAGAAATTTAATTTAATATGCATAGTCAACTGATAAAATTTACATTTTAAAAATTAGAATATTTTGACATTTTAGTATTTTTTATTTATTTTAAATTAGATTTTAAGTAAGATTTTTTAAAGTTTAACTTGGCTTTATTTAATCAAATTTTTTTAGCGTAAACATTCTATTAAATTTAATGACTTTATTAATGTTAAGTTTTATTTTTAAAAATTCTCTTCACAGCTCAGATTCTTTTTTTCTCTATAGATTACACAAAGTAAACATCCTTTTAAAATCAGCATTAGTTATTAAAATCGAACATCTTCGATATTATATTTTCGGTTATTTAAATTATTAATAAGAAAAAATTATAAAATTTAATTTAAATTTAAATTTATTAATATTAATAAAATTTTAAAAATTTAAATTTAAATTATCACATAGCCGAAAAATTATTTTTTAATCTAAATTATAAATTGTTTATTAGACATCGAGTGTAACTTAATGTGGGGTACAAATTTATCAAAAAGTGAGATAAGAAAAGATATACTTTATGGCTTCACTTGTGATCAAATTTTAAAAAAAAAATCCAGTTGATAAGAAAATAATTTATTTAAAAAAAATATCCAAAATGAAAATGAATTATTTAATTTTTATCTCTAGAAGCATTGATCAAAAAAAATTTGAGATATTGTATTAAATAAAGACAAAGAAATTAAAGGAAAAAAGGACATTTTTAAAAATAATTTTTTGGATACCTTAAAAAAGTTAAAAATATAAATATGAAATTTTGAAAGACAACCAAAAAAGGGTAATGGTTATTCTAGTATAAATTACATAACTTTTCGTTTTATTTTTTAAGAAAAAAACTACTAAATTTTAAATTTTGCTTTTAAATAAAATCGTTTTGAGGAAAATTTTTTATTCAAAAAGTCTTTTCATAAACCTTGAAAAAAATTGACATTTGTTTTAGTATTTTTTCTAATAAATTGAAGTTCGACAATGTTTAACTACCATTTAAAAAAACAATGCTTGAAAATTTAAAATAAATAAAGAATTCAATAAAAAACCTTTCTTCTTTAATATTGTCCTTAAACTATTTTTCACAAAACTAAAAAAAATAGGACTTTTCAAATATACATATTCTATGCTTAATTTATCAATAAAATCTTCATTTTTACAAATTTATAAATTTTGCGAGTTCTGATTTTCTAATTTTGAATAGAAAATTAGTGAATCTAAAAATAAATAGCAAAAAGAAAATAATATTTAGAACCAAAGTGCGAAAATAATTTGAATTCGGTATTTAAAATTTTAAAATATATTTTATTTATCTTTTTGAAAAGCGATAAAATAATTATCTTTAGTATTTAAATTTAAAGTATTTTATTAAACAATTAAACCAATTAAGATATTTTTTAGACACTTTTTTTAAGAATCTTATCTAAGCTAAATACCTTTAGTTAAAATGCAATCGACATCAAGATCTTCGATTGGAAAAAACAGAGTTATACCAGGTGACAGCGAACGAACACAGTATGGCTCATGAAAATCAAAAAAATTAAGTTTATTAATTTTATTTATTAAAAGTTCCCTTGAATTAGATCAAATATCAAAAAAGGCTCAGATTGATGCGGAACAAGGAGGGATCCCCAACGAAGAAGAATTCGACACCGATGATGAAAATGAAGTCCATGATCTGACCCAGAATAGAAACTATCTAGCTTTGGGTGTCATCAAATTTAGATTAATATTCACTAATATTTTGAAACAAGTACAAAATAATCAAAAATTTTTTATTTTTTTTATTTTACAAAAAAATAAAAGAAACATGCGCTGAATATAATTCTGGGACTGGCCATTGTCGGATTTTGGGTATATTTCGGCTTTGCTATGGCTATAAACAACCCGTTCATTTTTACCCAAAAAGATGATCAGTCTATCTTACAAAATTGGGTCTTTTCTGGCAATAGAGGTAAGCCTCCTATTTTGGACAAAAAAAATTTTATTTTAAAAAATTCTCTAGGTCTGGCTCTATTGGTGGTAACAACAATCACAACTTTTTTAATTTTTTGGGATAACATTTTCAAGAAATACATCAAATTTCCAAATTTACCAAAAACAAGCTTTTTTGAAAAACTAAACCAATACTTGGCATGGATATTAATGACAATTATTTTTATAGTTATAGCCATTTATTTGGCATTCAGCATAAAGGAAACGTATAATTTAGTTTCTTTAATTGGTCTGGCTAGTTTTGTTTTGTTGTCAATTTTAATGTCGGCCCATCCATCTAAAATAAATTGGCGGATTTTATTCGCCGGTCTACAGGTCCAGTTTGTTCTGGGTGTTGTATTAATGAGAACCGAATTTGGCTATCAACTATTTAAATTTCTCAGTGAACAGGTTACCATATTTCTAGGCTATACTGATCGTGGTACTAACCTAGTGTTCGGTTCTTTTTTGGTTGCAGAGAAAAAATATTTTGCTTTCAAGGTAACAGCTAATTATTAAATTAAAAAATTGTTTTCTAATTAAATTTTTTGTAAGTCTATTCCCGTAATTATATTTTTTTCTGCTGTAATCAACATACTTTATTATTTTGGATTTGTTCAATATTTGATACTAAAACTTGCATGGTTGGTTAATTTGTTGATGGGTACTAGTCCTACCGAAAGTATGAATGCCACAGCTAACATTTTTCTGGGAATAGTAAGAAAAATAAAAATCACCTTTAGCATATTAATTATTTTAATTTTCTAGACTGAAGCTCCATTGCTTATTAAGTAATATTAAAAAAATTGAAATTTTTAAAAAAATTTTATTCTTTTAATTTAAGGCCTTTTTTGGAAAAAATGACCAGAGTAATCAAATTTTTTTGTCAAATTTCTAAAAAGTTGCTTAACACTAAATAGTCCCATACATAGACAATAAGAAAAGAATCCAATGATTCTTACAAGTTCTTTTTAGTTCTTTTTAAAAAAAAGAAAATAATGAAAAAATTTTAGTTCTTTTAGGGTTCTTCTTGAGTCTTTTTAGCTTAATTATTTTTCATTCTTTAAGTTAAAAAATTCATCTAAATTGAATCTAACAAGAAACAAAAAATATTAAGTAAAAAAGGGGTCTGGGGCAAAGTTTATGGAAAATTTCCGGTTTATTTTTAAATATAGATTGGTTACCTAAAACTAAAGCTTAAAATTATCTTAAAAAATTTTAACGCCCCTATAAGAAGCTTTGGAATACAAAAATAACCGTAGAGAACCATAAAGAACCAAAAAAAAACATTTTATTTAAGTAAAAAAAAACAAAGATAATAAGTTATTAGAGAATCAAAATTAAAATAGAACCAGAAAGTACTTTAAAAGAACCAAAAAGAACCAAACTGAAGTATTTACTCAATTTATAGAAAGAACCAAAAAGTTCATTGTCTTTATCTCAAAAATAAAGCAAGTTCATTGTCTTTATCTCAAAAATAAAATTAGAAATATAGTTAAGAAATATTATATTATTATTATATTTATTTCAATTAATTATTTTTTTTAATTCGTTACCAGTATATTTATTATTATGTCCCATAAAAATACAGTTTAAAAATTTTGAACTTTGGTAAATTGTACCCGCCTTGCTTTTTAGTGTTAAAATAGAAAATTGTCACAAATTAAATTTTAACTAATTTTTATTTAAAATAAAGTCGGAAATATTTTCTGTGATGACAAGCGGCTTTGCTACGGTAAGGTTGACAAAATTAAAAATAAAAACACTAATTTATTCCAGGTAGCAGGATCAGTTCTAGCTGCGTATATAAATTTCAATATTCCAGCTAATCATTTGATCATAGCTTCACTAATGGCAGCTCCAGCAGCTTTAACAATATCAAAAACAATTCATCCAGAGACCAAAAATACCAGAGCAAACTGGCATGCAATAAAAAATTTACCCAAAGGGTATTATTTAAAGCTTTAAAAATTAGAAATTAAAAAAAATTTAAATTTTGCTTCCAGTGATGCCAGAAATATTTTCGAAGCTATATCAATTGGTGCAAGTAACATGGTTGGTCCCATCGGAGGCATTCTTTCCAATCTAATTGCATTTACAGCATGCTTTGCATTTATTGACGCCTTTTGCATTTGGATTTTTTCAATGATAGGTCTAGAGAACTTTGGAGTCACAGTAAATTTTATTAGTAATTAAAAAATTGTTTACAAGAAAATTTTTTTTAATAGAGCATTATGTCATATTTATTTTATCCATTTGCTTTTTTAATGGTAAGCTCATTTTAAATGAATTTTTTAAATTAAAAAAAAATGTACAGGGTGTAAGTCTGACTGACGCAAAGAGTGTTTCCAAACTAATTGGAATAAAGATGTTTGTGAACGAATTTGCTGCTTTTGATGAGCTTGGAAAAGCGATTAGATTCCGAGATTCGATAATCGCGTCTGGTGAGTTTGACGCGTACAAAAATGGAACTTATCCTTTGCCAAATGACATTTACATGGTTTGGGAAGATCGCTCGATTTTGATTTCAACTTATGCTCTGTGTGGCTTTGCGAATTTTGCCTCAATGGGAATAGCAATTGGTGGTTTGGGCGCTTTGGCTCCCAAGCGTTTAAAAACTTTTTCAAAATTTGCGCTAAAAGCAATGATTGCTGGCAATATTACAAATTTTTGCACAGGTAAATTAAAATTAAATTTTTCTTTTTAAATTTTTGATTTATTTTTTTAAGCTTGTATTGCCGGTAAGATTTATTTAATTTAACTTGATTTTTTTTAATTATTAATTAAGGCCTACTTTTTGACAAATTGTAATAACTTTTGCCACATTTTTGACGAAAATTTAATAAAATTTTTTAAATAAATATTCATTAAAAGACGTTAATTAGCTAACTTAAGCTTTGTTTTAATTAAACCATTTTTGGCACCAAAAAATTTATTTACCAGAATTAAAATTATCTGAGTGAAAAAAATTCAAAAAGAATTTTTAGAATATCATTTAAGAAACATATGTTTTGGCTATTTTTTTTTTAATTATTTTTTTATAGCTTTGTCTGTTTCTCATTTTATTGTGATTTATTTAATAAAAAAACAAAAATTATTCGAATAAAACAATTTAAATTCTTTTTTGTAATTTTTATTTATATTTGTAATGCCTCGCGTGGGTTTTTGATCAATCTTCGGTTGTTGATTTGCTTGACTATTGTACGATCGAAAGAGGGGTCCCTATGACACTTTTCAATGCATTTTTTTTGTACTTTTCAATATACGGAAAAACTAGACTACTCTGTATTCGAGTTGGTCAGCTTGTGACCAAGTCTTTCGCCTAGTTCCTAGAGCCTCAAAGAACGAAGAAATAGAATTTTTTTATAATAGGATACTTTTCAGTAAGCTGATAGATGACTTTTCAAACACCTATTTAATTGAGCTATTAGATAATTTTCAATATCTTATTCCGGAAAGTATATTAAGATTTAATATTCTTTCTAAGATTTTTTTAATTTTTTAGATATTTTTTTATTTAAAAATACAATTAATTAAATGACGAAAATTACAAAGTTATAAGAGTTTTTCTATTTAACTTTTCTCAAAATAACTTCAAGGACCGAGAGATTCAAGTTTTTAATTAATTCTTTTGATTAATAGTAATTAATTAATTAAAAAAAGTGCGAATTTAATTTGATTTATATTTAATTAAATAACGCACAATATTAAGGGTAATATAAATTAAAATAGTATAAATTAAATTAAATTTTCCTAAATTATTTAATTTTAGAAAAATAGAACTGATATTATTATAATTGAGTCAACAAGAACAACCCAATATTTATTTTTCATTTCTAAAATAGTTACCCAATATAGTCTAGAAACTGTTCAGGAAAGATGCAAAAAATTTGCCTAATGTTACTCAGAATGTTACTCTTCAAAAATCTCCTATCAAATAATTGACCATATCTTATCAACCAGGGATGTGCATTAAGTATTAAGTACTTAAAAAAAATTAAAATTAAGTAAATACTTAAGTATAAATTTTGAAAAATTCGAATTTTTTTAAGTACTTAATTAAGACCGAATTTACTTAAGTATTTAAAAATACTTAACTCTTGGACTAACATTCATGATTTCAGATTTTTTTATTTCATTTGTTTATGATTGCAAATAAAAAAATTTATTTCACACACCAATTAAACATAATTTTTTTATGCAGTATTACTTATTTGTTAAATAGAGAACAATAAAGCTTGAAGAAGACTCTCCTTCGTTTAACTTGTTGTATTAAATCAAAAACACAGTGCTTTGAAATTTAACCGCTTTTAAAAAAATTCTCTCAACGCTTTTTTTTTTACAAACAAAAGTAACTTTTATTATTGGTCTCATCCTTTCTTGATTATTGTCCCAATCCAAAAAATCTAATCTTCGATTCAAATTAACTCTCTCTTTGTCTATCTTAGATGATAATAAGTCGTGGTGTTCAGAAAAAAACAAAACCCTCTCAATCTTCTTTACCTAAGCAACATCCTCGGATTCTTTCAATCTCAGATTTTGTACTAAATTTAATTAAATTGTATTAAGCCCAAATTTTTGCAATAAAATTTTGATAAAAAATAGTGTTAGCGGCTTATCACAGTAGTGAGAAGCTGGAATGCTACACAGTCTCTCTGGAGAAAATAATAATTAAAAGTCCTTAGTTTAAGTGTTAGTAACTTAATTGTTGCTAGTAGTTGTTACTTCATTAATAAAATAAAATAGAATAAAATACGAAATGTTGCTAAGCCTAATTTATAACTGATAAGAAATACTCTTCGTATAAATGGAACAAGACTTTTAGATAAATGTGGATGTGTATTCTTAAACTTAAATTTCGTAAGACATATTAATAAATTGTTCAAACAGCATTTTTCACTCTTTTATTTGATCACCAACGCACGTCAACAATAGCTTTTTTTTTTGATATTTTATTTAAAAAAATTTAAGTATTTAAGTATCCTGATAAATACTTAAGTATTTACTTAAAAAAATTGGAAAACGGACTTAAGTTTAAGTATTTACTTAAAAATATGGTCCATTTGCTTAAGTATTGAAAATACGATTTAAGTACTTAATGCACATCCCTGTTATCAACCATTAAATTAAAGCTTAATTACTCCATTTTCTAGTTACCTCAAATTTATTCGTATTAGCTTCTATGATTTTGTTTCATAAGAGTAGAAAAAAAAAGAAAAACAATAAAAAAAATCTTAATAAAAAAACTTAAAAAAAAAAAACAATAAAAAAATTATTAAAGGCCTTGTTTCGGAACAACCTTGGAAAGACATCTCTTCAAACTAGAAAGTTGAAGAAATATTCTAAAATTAAAAAAACATTAGCAAGTGATCAATATTAAATTCCCAAGTGATCCCGAAAGTTTAATATTTAAACTGATAAATTGAAAAAATTTAAGCAGTTGACATCTGAGTTAAAAAAATTATTTAAAAATTTTGAAATCAAAGTATACGGTGCAATTAGCAAACAAATTAACTCAGCACTTTAATATATATATGTTTTGGCATACTACATAATAGTAATAGAACATCGTAATATAATATGCTTGCCTATGGTTTACGGCTTGTTACCGAATAGGAGTCAAAAAATTTATGAACGCTTTTTGTCTAAAATTAAAGAAGCGTTAAATACACTGCCTCTTAGTCTTACATGTGATTTTGAAAAGGGCTTTATGAATGCTGTAGATAAAGTATTTCAAGTCCCAGTTTATGATAGCTACTTTCATTTTAAACAAAATCTGTTCCGTAAAATTCAAGCGTTACGTTTAACAGAAAAGTATAACGAAGATGGGTCAATACGTCATGAACTAAAATTACCGCAAGGCTTAGCTTTTTTACCTAAAGAAGACGTTATTTCAGCATTTGAAAAGTTAAAAGCTCGAAAGGTTTTAGTTCCTGAAACAAAGTTATTTTATGAATATATTGAAGATTCTTATATTGGTCAAATAAAAAAACTAGAGGGCGCAATCCTAAATTGGTTAGAAAACCACCACTTTATGTGATAATTCACAATGTCTTACATTAATTGATCCTTTCTTTACTTTTTATAATAGTGTCCATATTTTTTTTAAATTTTAAATTTTAATTATTTTTCCTTTTTAAAACTAGAAGCATTTGAACAAAAAAATGTGTAATTTATTCTGATCAGGTACGAGTCAATTTTAAATATAAAAATCTAAATCTTTAACAATGCCATAGCTACACCTCGATCAAAAATCACATAGACCGAGCTATAACAACAATTTTCTATTTTTTCTAACAAAATTTTCTAAAAATTAAAAAATTTAAAATTTTATTTATAAAAAGATAATATTTACTATTACAAAATACTGTAAAAAATTTATAATCTTTGGATAAATAAAACTTAGACTTCCAAAGTTATTCATCATTATGTAATTTTATATAAATTGGTTAAATAATCTGAATGTAAAAAGAAAATTAGTTACAATTGTTAATTTAGACTTTGATAAAATTAAAAAAAATACTACAAATATCTATAAAATAGTTTAGTGCAAATTTCATGGTTCTTGAATTTTAAACTTTGCCTCTTTTCACAAATTAAGCGCACCACAAGGCTCCATTAAAGAGAGGTGATTTCAGAAGAAGATCGGTCGCCTTGTTTTTCATCACTAGTCTCTTCTTCGGCTTTTTTCTCGAATTTACTAAGATAAGAAGCTATACTATTTCCCATTCGTCTTGGTAAAGTCGGTTTCGGTGGCTTGGCAAACAAATTATTTCCGGCATCTGCCGACAAAACACTAGTTTGAACTTGAGCGTTGATGTTTTCCTTATTTTTAACGCTATCGCCCTTAAGATTACCTTGGACTATGGACTGATTGCTAGAGTCTGGAACGTCAACCAAAAAGCCGATAGGTGGTGGCTTCAGTTCAGTTTGCTGATAGAGATGGACTCTAGCAGGCACTTGAGGCGGAGGCTGACTTGGTTTTTCAATCGAATGGTTTTCACTTATTTTAAAAGATGACGATCGAGCTGGAAAAGTCGGCGCTAATTGATTTTCATTTCCATTCTCATTTGTAACTTAAATATAAAAAATAATTTTTTTATTTATTGAAATTTTAGTTTAGTTTCTAATCGGTTTAAAACTACAAAAATTGAAGCGTATTTTTATGGATGGCTTTATCTGCTTTAAAAACTTAATGATACTAAAAATATTAGAGAATTGAATAAATCTCTTTAAAGTTAATTTTTAATCATGGTCCAAAATTCAAGTCTGTCATAGTTTAAAAGTTTTGACAGACTTAAAATAATAACTTGACATTTCAATTTTTAATATTTTATTTATTAAAAATTAATTTTTTTCTATGCCAATTTTTTTTTTTTAATTGTAAAAAATTTACATTCATGGAAAGTGACAAAGTCATTTCGTAAAATGCTGCAAATTGTAAGATGAAAGAATTGTATACAACAAATACGGAAACGAGTTGTCACCTTTTTTTTGATAAAATATTGTGAAACGTCAGCATAATTTCACAAAAAAATTTTAAATTTTTCTTTATTTTTTTTAATTAATAAAATTGGTAAAGGAAAAAAAATATATTTTTTATTCACATAGTTAATTTCACAAACAATTCTCTTTAAAAAAATTAAATCAATTTTTTTTAACTTCCTTTGACAAAAAAGCACTTTGAATTTCAAAAATTATTTTTGTTAAATATGAGCTTCTATAAATTAGTTTTTAGTTCTTAAAACAAACTTTATTACCACAAAATCAGGTCGGAAAAATTCACATTCAGGCAAAAACAAAAACAAATTCAAATTTAAAATCAAATTCAACTTAAACTATTTAATAATAAAAGAATTTTATTTACAAAATTATATGTTTAAAAATAAAACAATCATCATTTATGTGAATTGGCGATTCTAGCACAATCGATGAGGCTATTTGAAGCTAGTCCTATACTTTATGTTCCGGTGAAGTCATATAAATTGAAAAAAAAAAGCAATTTTTAAAAATTGATTCAAATTTTTAAATCCAATATGATTAAAAATAGTTCTAAAAAGATACTTACTAGATAGTTTTGTGATGATGTTGCTTGAAGTGCTGGCCGATGAAGATATTGATGTTTCACTATTATTGATCAAACATTTGCTCGTTGACAAATTCGGATTGTTAGCCGAACTTGTGGACACGACCGAAGTGGACAGTGGCGATTCCATTTGCTCTTCGTTGACAGTCTCGATGGGCGATACTTGGGAAATCGGCTGTGCATCGGTCTTGGGCGGAGCAGGCGCTTGTTTCTTGCTTCTTAACTTAGGACTCGATGAGCCCGAGCTGAACAAAAAAAAAAAAATTTTTAAATTAATAAAAAAAAATATAAATTTATTTAAAAAAATTAAATTTATTTAAAAAATTAAATTTTACTCTAATGAAATAGTTGAATTAGAGTTAGCTTGTTGTGACGCCAACGAAGGAAACATCTTGTGACTCGGGTCATGGTCCATGAATTTGATATCCATAGAGTTGTTTTTGATATGCCGATTAATGTTGGTAATATTTGAAGAGCTGGAAGACGGACTTGGCGATGCCATTGAATTATGGGCTGGTTTTGTGTATGGTGAGTTTATCTGAGGCTCATGCATCGAATTGAATGAATCGTTGATCATTACGCTGTATCTATTGGAATGTGATGAATTTTGTTCACTGTTGTAGCTCACATTGTTTGAGTGGTGGTTTGTTCTGGGCTCGTAATTGGGCTGTTCTCCACCTTGGATATTTGAAATTTTGACTGAATGCTGAACAAAGCTCTGACGGTTGTTGAGGTTGGCTCCGGTCAAAAAGTTAATTTCACCGGGAAACAACTCAAAATGGTTGGTTAACAGAAAGTCAAAAACATTGGTAGCTGTGGTCATGTCTATGCTTTTAGACGACTCTTGGCCAGATGTCTGTGATGACAAATTGCTAATACTATTCGATGAATTGAGAGATTTGCTCGAGCTTAGTAAACTCACTCCGAAGCAAATTCCCATGTTTGTTGTGGTCATTTTTGTTTTTTCCGAGTTTTCGACTATTTTGGCCAGAAATTTAATTAAGTAGCGCAAATTTTCAAAGTTAGCTTTTGGTAATTTTTGAAGTGTGTTCTTGAATGCTTCCAGTTTGTTCGACATTGGTGTACTTAAAAGATAAATTTAACATTTTTTTAATTAAACAAATTCAATTTTTATTTTAATTTATTTTTGTAAAAAAAATAAAAAATTGACAGAATTTTAAGTCTTTTTAAATAAAGTCTATTTTAGCAATAAAGTATTTAAAATCAGAATTGTTCATAAGCAACTAATCAACGACTTTAATTTTTGTTTTTTTTAATGTAAGGCTGGTCTGTTAAAAAAAATTATAGTCCGGACTTAGACTTTAAAAAATACTCAATTTAAAATAATGTTATAAAGGAAAGGTATCGTCAAATAATCATTTCAAATTTTTTTTAAATAAATCAATTATTTATTCTGCTATTAAAACTCTTTTATTTTTGATTATTCAAAAAAATTATTTTTAACTAAAATTAAAATTTAAAAAAAATTTTTATTAATGAAATTTTTTTTTTAATTGAGCATTTCGATTTATTTATATTCACCAAATTTTTTAAAAAAATCTAGAAATTATTGGTTGATCAAAAAGGTTGTAAAAATTTTGAAGTAAAACTATACAGATATGTAAAATTTTTTTATTAAATTTATCTTCTTTTAAATTATTTAGGAATTTTTCAAACACTAAATTTTTTTCTACTTCAATTATGTTTAGAAAAATCTAAATTCATTGTAAGTTATTATTTTTTAAATGTCATTGTTCCAAAAAAATCAAATAAATTTATTTGAAGAAAATTATATTTAACTTAAATTATCCTTTATTTTCAAGTTTCAAGGAGTTGAAAAATTCCATGAAAATAAAAAATTGTCAGATTATAAAAGAAGAAGGATTTTGTTATTTTAAATATTTTCGAGTAGCTGGAATTTTTTTTAGGACCCTCACTATAAAAAAACAGCTGAGGTAGTTGTGGAAAATAATCTGAAGTTCTAAATTGATTATTCGGACATTTAAGGAAGTTTCAAACAAAAATCTGATAGAAAAAAATTGGATTGATCGACAATAACGTAGAAAAAAGCCAAAATAAATTAAAAATTTATTTTATATCCATATTATGTTTTTAATAAATTGAAAAATGAAATAGTTGAATTAGAATTAGAATTAGAATTCTTTGATCCAATTTTCTTACTATTCAAAATGAAATTTAACACAATTAATTTGATATTATAATCTTTCACTTAAACCTTAAACTCAGTGAAAAACATTTTAAATTTTATAAAACTTTTTTAAGCATCTGTGAAAGTACGAAATTAAATTAATTTTTTTAACCAAATTTCCCCTCATTATATGTAATAAATAACGACAGAATTTTGATTCATTTGAATTGATTTTTAAATTTTTTTATGAGAAAATTTTAATAAAAAAATCAGTGAATTATCAAAAATTTCAGGAGAAAAAATAAAATATTGGAGTTTTAAAATTGGATTTCAGATATTATAAAAAAATTGAATTCATCGACAAAACAAGGAAAAAGTTAAATTAAATAAAAATGTTTTTTTATATCCATGTCCTTTATAAATAGAATTTATTATTTTGAGTCAATTTTCTCACTATCCAAAATTTTTTTGACATTTTAGCCTTTCGCTTTAACCTAAGACTGAGTAAAAAACATTTAAATTGTATAAATCTTTTAAAACAAATTGAAAGACTGATTCTGGAGATTGTTAAATTGAGTTAAATTTTTTCTTAAATTTTAATTTATAAAAAAACAGAAAATTATCAAAAATTTCAAGAGTAAAAATACAGAAAAAACTAGAAACCAAAAATATTAATTTCTGTTAATCATTTATTTACCCAATATCACTAGATAAAAATTCTATTTAGACTAAATAAAAAATCTTAATTATCAGACAATTGTGATTTTTTAATAAACATTTTTTAAAAATTCATACAAAAGAATAAAATTTAGATTAATTTACTTGGATTTTAATGTTTTTATCTTAATTTTTTTTTCATCTAATTTATCTATGATTAAAAAAATAAACTTATTGAATAATTTAAACTTTTTTTTTAATTTGAACTAAAATTTGCCTTCTCTATCAAACATTGAGTTGAAATTTATTTTAAAAAAATTTAACAAAACGTAAAAGAAATCAAGATTTGAGCAAAATTTTACTTTATTGAATTAATCCATTCGTCCTGTAGGTCATTACACAAAATGGAATCGGGAAGTTCTCTAATATACTGTTTAAGCACACCGGCAAGACAATGTACATCATAATCATTATTAGTGTCCAAATATTCCAGATAACCAGCATTAATAGCATACAAAATACAGTTCATTTTAATTCGACTTCCGGCAACCCGGAAAATTCCCTCTTCATTAAAAACATCTTGCCTGCACATACCCTCAATAAGTTTTCTAATAACCGGAGATACACTGGTCTGCGAATTGGTCATATTTACATAATCTGATAAGGAACAACCAAAAACTGGTTTTTTGTTATAATTTTTGAGAGAATCTTTAACATCGGGTATCAAAGAATCAATTCTTTTCAAAGCTTGTTTATGGTAGCGTCGCTGAGCTTTCAAATAGTCCAAGTAAAAGTTGGACAGATCGCACTCTTCAGCAACTCGCTTGAATAAGCCCTCGGTGTATTTGTCGTATTTTTCGTTTGCTGAGGCGTTAGCATCGTCAAGTTCTTTTTCGATCCGGGTGACTTTGTCCTCCAGACGATAAAGATCGTTCATCCGTTTGCTATACTCAGTGCTGCCCATTCTAGATGTCTGATTGTTAGTTCGCTGCGCGTTGTCTACATCTCGTTTGGCCTTTTCCAAACTGCTACGGTACTGATCGATTTTGTCATAGGCATCTTTAAGCTCTTTGCGGTTCTCTCTGACAACGCCTATTTTTTCCTGTAAAAATCTAATTAAAAATAAATAGAATTTTTTTTTCATTTTTTATTACTTGATAATCTTTGAGGGGTTTTATTACATTTTTTTCAATGTTGCTCACCAATTCTACAACCTCATGATGCATGCTAAAGTGCATTTCATTTATTTTTCCCAATATAGAACCAAGAACATGACTGAAATTTGGAGAAAGCAGATCACCTCTTGATTCAAATTTCCTAAATAGTTCTTTGCATTCCAAAAATTTTTCGCCTAAGTGCAAATCGATTGTTTTAATCTAAAAAAAATAAATTTTAAAATTATATTTTTTTCATTTAAATTGAATTAGATTGAAATTTTATTTAACATCAAAATTTTAAATAAAAATATTTCACAAATTTTCGACTTTAGGTATTTTTAATTTAAATTGGATAAACTACAGTACAAATTTAAACTGACTTGAACGCATTTTGTTCCTCGACTCTTCTTCAACTATTTCAGTGGGGAAAGAAAAAGTCGAGGAAGAGTAGAGGAAAAGAAATGCACAAGTTAGTTTTAAATTGTGCTGTAGTTATTTTGAGTTATTTTTAAAAAGTCCTAAAAAAGGCAGCTTCAAAAATCACTAATTTAGTAAATTTTTTTTTTTTTTAATTTTAACTTTTAAATTCCTGAAAGCCTATTAGAAAAAAAGCTGCATAAAATTTTTGCTTTATCTTTTTTGTATATTTTTGTTCGCAATTACTTTAAACTTTAATTTAGTGGTTTTTAGACTATGCATTAATTTATTACATAATTTATTGACTATTATTTAATCCAGTAGCATATTTAATTAATAAAATATAAAAAAAAAAAAATTTTCATGATTTTTTATTTAGCACTAGAAAAGCCACGGGTTTTTTTACGCTCTTTTTTTTTAAATGAATACAAACTTTTGGAAAAAAATCAAAACTTTAAAATATTTCTTGTTCATCAATCTGAATTTGCATAAAATTTATAATTTTAATGTTTTTATTTAAAAATAATAAAAAATATACATAAAAGCCCAAAGTGGGTTTTTTAAACCCACTAACATTTTTGGTTGATTTGACACATCTAAAATAATAATGACTTAAAATTTTTATTTTTAAATATATAATATAATATGTTTAACATAAAATAAAACTTTATTGGTAAAAAAACTTAAATTTGACTTAATTATAGCAGAATTTGAAAGTGGGCTTTTTAAACCCTCTTTGGGCTTTTACGGTTTAAAAAAAATTGGCCTTTCTAGTGTTAACTAAAAAGTATTTTTTAGACAAGAATTTCTTGTCAGAAACTAATTATTTTAATCTTTTTCAAGACTTTAATCGAAAAATTTGCTTAAACATGAGGAAGATTTGGAATTAAAAAATATTCTCAATTTAACAAAGTTAAAAAAAATGTCCCAATTTATTAGTTTGAATCAGGATGAACCATTGTTTTATAAGACTTATTTGGGCAAATGTAGACAATTTTAAATTTTTACATTTTCGTATTCTAATATATTCTAATATTTTTATATTTTCTGATATTTTTTTGCGAAATTTCTGAAAATTTTATTTTGGATTTTCAAAAGAGATTTTTTTTTTAACTTTTCTGAAATACTGCACAAAAATATTAGAAAATACAAGAATATGAAAATAAATAAATGTAAATATATTTACATTTTACCTTTATTTGAATCTATTCCTTTGCTTTTACAAATTTTTTAAACAAATAATATTTTGCCAGATACAATATTCAAATTTGATCGAAAATTTTTTGTCTAGATTTTTTTCTTTTTTGATTTAAAAATATGCTAACAAAGGCAAATAATTAATATTTAATAGTTTAATTATTTAAATCTTTCTTTTAAAATTTTCTTACTTTAAATTATTTTTTTCTTATTATTTAATTTCTATATTTTAGTTTTACTTCTTATTCTTTAATATATTAAGCCTCATAATCCAATTTTCAGCGGTTGAAACGTTTCCAAACTCTCTATGTAATAAATAAATGGGTCATCAAATTGGTAAGTCTCCGATGAATTAGAGTTCTAACATCAAATTCTATTAATATCACTAGATTAAACAAAATTTTTTAAATTTTGTTAAAGGTCCAAAAAAGTCAGCAATAAATTTCTAACAAATCCCTAATTTTTATTGTTTCAGAATCCTTTTTTTTAATATTTTTATTTATTTTCAAATCTAAAAAAAAGTTATTATGTTTCTTAAATTATAAATTCTAAAAAAAAACATTTGATCACTAAATTCAATTTATTTTTAGATAAACATTTACTAATTTTCTCAGTTTTTTTGATTTATAAATCTAATTATAAAAAAACAACAATCCTTAACATTTTTTTATTGTTAAAAAAAACATTTTAAAATTAATTTTTTTAAATATTTTTACACTTTTTTACCAAAAATTTGATTAGATGGTTTTAAGCGGTTCATTAAAAAAAATTTAAAGTTATTATAGACTAGTCTTGATTTTTTTTTAATCAATTTAAAAATTATTAATAATGTTTTTATAAAGGCGAAAAAAAAAAAAATTTTAATTTTTTTAAAATCTTAAAAAAAAAGCCATTTTTTAAAATAAAAATTTTGATATTCTAATTTTTATAATAGACGGGAGAAATTTTTTAAATTTGAAGAACCTCATTCAAAAGGTTAATATTAAATGTTGTACAAATAAAGATGATTTTTTGATTATCTCACTATCTTAATTTATTTTATTTATATAAGTTTGTATTTTTTTAAAAACTAATTAAAAACCCAACCACTCCATCTGATGATTAAAATTATTAATATTGATTTAAAAATATAAAAAAAATGCTATCAGACTTTTTTAAAATTCTTGATTTTTTATATTAAAATAACTAATTTTTAGTCCAAGCTATAAATAATAAACTAAATGTGATTAAATGATAAATGCTGAAATTTTTAAAATTTAAGCTATCAATTTTCAATAACATCGATTTTATTTTTTTGAATTTGGGCAAAAATCTTTTCAAATAATTTTGGATTCAATTTTTTTTTTAATTTTATAATAAATTAAAATTTTAATCGAATACTCTTACACAATTAAATGAAGTTTTAAAAATAAGTGCACTAGCCTGTTGTTTAACCTTGAAAAATTTCATTTTATTAAGATTGATGGGACTAAAAAATTTAAAGTTCAATCAGTCTTAGTTAATTATAATTTTTTAATATCCTTCATCTTAAATTTTCACTTTTTCCAACAAAGCTAGACTTTGCTAAACAAAATTTTGAGCGATTTTCTTAAATAATTTTTCTACATAAACTTTTTCTTTAAAATTAAACTTCTAAATGAACGAAAAAAAGTACAAACCATAGATTTTTGATAGCTGTCAAGAGCAGAAATTGATAAGCTTGTTGCATCGCGGAATAAATAGAGCTTGTTCTCGGCATCCACAATGGGTTGTTTGGCCAGGGCGTCATAGGAAGCAGTCTCTCTAGAAAACAAAAAATAAAAAAAAGCCAAATTTGGCCAATTCCCGGCGACATACTTGGTTATTTTTTTAAAAAATCCTCTTATATGAGACATTGTTTAAGGTTTTTTTGTGACAAATCGAAATTAGTTCAGCATTTGAAGTAAAATTAATTTTATTTTCTCTAAAATGCAAAAGGCTGTTAATTTTTAGAAATTGGTCCAAAGAATAATTAAAAAAAAAAAAGTTTAGAGAACTAAATCTACAAAGCTCATTGAAAAACTAGGCTACGGAAAATTTTTCTACAAAAATGCAAATTAATCAATTTTTGGCCCTATTTCTCTCATCTTCATCTCTCATTTGAATTATTCTAGCTCTCCATTCAACAACGAAGGCAACATAGATAAAATACAAAATAGTTGCTAAGTCTAAAACTCAGAAATAGGCTATTTCATATTTTGTTTCAAAACATATGCTTGCAACTACAAATTGTCAAGCGTTGGCCAAAGTAATGCGATATGCTCTGTTAAACGCTTGCCATCAATTCGTGACTGATAGGGCCTCTCAAGCCATCTTAAACAAACCAGATACTTCTAATTGATTTTTGTTTCAAGCGTCTACATCTGAAACAAGAGCCCTGCGGACAAAAAGTTGCTCAAAGTCCTTAAATTTAGATCCCCCCCCCTTTCTTTTTTCTAATAAATTTACTGAACTTTTTTTTCAATTTTATTCCGGTCGCCGGATTACCACAAGCTAAAATAAAAATTTTTGAAAATTAAACATTTTTTATTAAAAATAAAAAAAAGGCTAGAATTTATTTATCTGTTGAATAGACAAGATTTTTGTTTGACGAATGCAAAAGACTTGCTCGCACAATGATTAATTTGTTGAGTGTGTGCCACCTTTTTTTTTAAATCTGGTAAAACAAAGCAAAATACCGAGTATGAAAATTCGAAAAATAAATTGCTAAAATTCATAATAATTTCATATTATTAATTTTATCATGATTAAAAGCGAACAAATAGAATTTAATTTATTTTATTAGTCTTGCTTAAGTTTGTACACACACGCACATTTGAAAAAATTAGCAAAAATTAAATTAAATTTTTTCTAAATTAGACAACAAGAAGAGTGAATGGAGCTTGTGCTTGGAAAATTATTTATTCATAATGAAAAGATTCGAGTTAATAGCTCATAAAGTGTACTCACGGCATAAAAAAGCATTCACACTTTGAATAGCAACAATTATCTTATTTGCTCAAGTCCTTGGGAAAATATTTGCACCTTGAGACTAATTGCCGGTCTATTCACCAAGCTTTTTTTTCTTTGGGAAGAAAAAAAATAAATATTTAAATAGGTATTGGGTTTAATCCGCGATATTTTCGACATAAAAAAAATAAAACTTCCATAAAGTGCTTACCATAAAAGTGAGATAACTAAACAAATTCTTTAGTTAAACTAAAGATTTTTGTGGTTGTGCAATAAAACTTCACTAATAAAACTCTTAATCGCCCAGGTTTTTCATTTGAGAGCAAAGATTTGGAATGAAAAGCAAAAAATTTTGTAAATAAAATATAAAAAAAAGTCTATTGATTTCGAAAAAATAATTGCTTGACCAATTGTCATTTCAAATCTAAGCCAAAATTAAAAATTGTCTTAGGGCATCATATTTTTTTAATGGTAGAGCATTATGTTTCGAGATTAAAATCCTAGGCGGCAATATTTGATTAAAGATAATTTTTAAATAGGCGCCCATTTTTATTTTTTAAGCTTTTTTTTTCTTTAACAAACATCGAATATTTATTTATTTTAAAATTATGAATATTTTATTTATCTAAAAATTAGCAGCAAATACAATAAAAATGCTGATTTTAGAAATAATTCAAATGCTACATTTGTGTTGAAATATAAATTTGGGGCCATTAAAATCAATACCACAGATTCTTAATTTTTACCCAAAAATTATAAATTAAAAAATTAATCAACACTAAAATAAATGGAAATCAAATATTTTTAACTTATTATTTAGTTAGTTCGTAGCTCTTGCTGCGACATCCTAACAAGAATGTTTGAGCTCGTCACTGTTCTGTGGCAGTGTGGTACTGTAGCATCCATTTCCATTGAATTTGTTTAAAGCCTTGAAGACTTCGATTGATATGGATTTTGCAACACGGATAAATTTTAATTCCAGAGATGTTGGAAAAAATTCCACCATAATGTTTGGGTCTAATTAAGTTTGTATTTACTGGTGTATTTCTATCTGCTTCCAGTGAACAAGATGGCCAAGTCATCGGCAAAGAAATGAGTTGGACTTTTGTTGGGATATATTTATAGAATCAAATTTTGGAATTAAACATTTTGATTAAATTGTGTTGAAAATAGATTAAATAAAATAAAAAGATTATTAAAATTAAAATTATTTGTTTTGTTCTAATTTATAAATATTGAGCATTTTTTTAATTATTGATGATTCTAAACAAATTGATTGATGCTTTGCTTGAGATTGTAAACCAAAACAGAAAATCAAAGTCAATAAATATTTTACTGAAAATAGTATAAAAGATTGAAAATAATAAATAAATTTATTGATAAAAATTAAATAACATATTTATCTCGCATAGAAGATAAATTATTTAGCTAAAATCAAAACAATTTAAGCAAAATAATAATCAATTTTTTAATTTTAGTAGAATGATCAATTCCTCATTTATTTTAGCTAAAACTAATTTAGAAAAAAACTTTTATTGCAAAATGAAAATAAACAAAAAAAAAACAATCAATTTTTTATTTTATATTTTGTTTAAACACTCATTACTGACCTTATTTCTGTGACACTTTGAGTTACAGTATACACCATTTTTTCTGCAACTACAGTTTTTCTGACACTTACAATGCAATTACATTTCATGAATCCTTAACCACTTGAAATGGATTGTAGCCCATTTATTTCTCGTGAAGTACGCTCTAACTTTACTTAAATCTAGTTGTTCAAACTTTAAAAGCTTTTGCCAGAGTTGTTTAAAAGTCCCAAAAAAAAGTCCAAGTCCAGACTTTTATTTCTAAATTTGTCAGATCAGGCTTCATATCAAAAAATTTATATACTCTTGGGTTGTCTAATGCAATAGATTTGCCATATATCAGAATTTTGTTGCAATTTTAGCATAAATTTCTTCTTCAGTATTCAAAATTTTAAAGCCTGGACTTGAACTTTTGAATGAAAATTTAAAACAAAAAGTCCGGACTTGGACTTGACTTGAGACTTGTGACTTTTAAGCAACTCTGGCTTTTGCTTACATATTTGAAATGAATTTCTAGCATGCCAACCTTTAATAATACCATGTTTTGTTGCTAGTTGATATAACTTATGATTATTTATTTTTGGGATATAAACTAGTATATTAACAGGATCAGCAGGTCCGCGGTCTACAGCCGGATTTAATTTTCGACAGTATATTCAGTGGTAATTATTATCAGAGATATTTTTTTGAAAAATAAACAAGGATTGGTGTTACAATTTTAAAAAAGGATAGTCTTTAATATACGAAATTAGTGATAGATTCATTGATTAATACTTTATTTTTTTTTTAAATGAAAAAAAATCGAACAAGATAATTAACACATATTGGACTTTTTATGGTTAAAAATTCAAGAAAAATCTTAATAATAAAACCAGTTCTTTTTTGGGATTTTTTTACTAAAAGTTTTATAGAAAAATGTTAAAAAGAAAAAAAATCTTGCCATTTATAAGTAAAATATCTCATTTTCTAGATTATTAAATTAATCCGAAGTTTTTTGAAAAAAAATTGTAAAAATGTTGATTCCGAGATATAAATTTAAAAAAATCTTTTAAAATTAAACACAAGTGTGTAGTTACACATAATTTTACGTAAAAAATATTATTAGCATGATAAAAAGCAGCTAAAAATACAAATGTAATGAAAAATATTTTTATTAATGATTTTCCTTATCTAGTTAGTAAATTTAATATAAAAATGATGACACCACAATTAGAAATTTTAATAAGGACAAGGACAGTGCCTTGAAAAATTTTTCGGCACCATTAAAAGTCTTATTAATTGTTATTTTTATAACAAGGTATATATTAATTGGTCAAAAACCTATTGTATGATCTTTTCGAATAAAAAAAAACTAATATTCCTGAATTTATGCATCTCTGTAGAAATGAAATAAAAGTTGCTAATGAAATAAGACTTTTGAGTTTTAAAATTGATAAAAATCTGTTAGTTGTAAATAAAAATTTATTCAGTATTTAGAGACTTTTCTATCAGTCAACTTCTGTGAAAATACAGTTTTTAAAAGACATTTATTTTGCCTTATTTTTATTACTGCTCCACTCTCTTGTGGTATTTTTAAAAAGAGACAATTATTAAACTTGCTAAAAATTATTAATAAATTAAATATTTTCAATATTTAAATTATTTAAGTTTAAATTTGAAGTTAATAACTTTAATAAAATTAACAATTTTTTTAGAAAAGTATGGTTATATGCATTTCAGCATTGAATAATTGAAAGAATGCTGTATTTTGCTTAAAAAATTCTATTTTTTAATATTTCACTTGACAATTTAAGATTGAAATTGAAGAAAAATGACCCAAGAAATTTGAAACATAATTTTAGAAATAGTGAGAAATTTATTGAACCATCATCAAACACAGCAAATGGTGAAAATATTTGGATTTTTTTATACAATATTGATTAATAGCTTTGTGATCAAAAGTTCAATGCTGAAGTTTGCAACATTCAATCATTCAATATTCAATAATATATTTTTGATATTTACAGATTTTGTTAAAAAATTTAAAAAATTTAACTTAAATATTTAAATGTTTTACTTTTAAATGTATTTATAAATAAAATTTTTTTTATTTTGTAAAAGATTTTAAAATAAAAAAAAAAAGTGTTAATCAAAGTCTTTTACGACAAGGACATTAGCCTGGTGATTAATGTTGAAATTAATTTTATTATTTTATGTGAAGCTAATGCGGAGAACGAAAGAAAGGATATGGATATACAGAGTTGTTTAAAAGTGACTTTTATTAATGACTTGGACTATTTTTTGGGACTTTTAAAAAAACAACTTTGGTAAAAAAATTCAAAAGTTTTATCTCCACTTTTTGATTTTGCCATTGGTTCAATTAAGTTATTGCCGTTCCTTAAATTATAATTCAATTTTTTTGAGTTATTATTTTTAATTTCTCTTTTAAATTCAGAGGTGAGTTGTAATAAAAATGACATTTGAAAAAGAAAGTTAGAATTCTTTCAAATGTTCTATGCTGAAATGAGTAAAGACCATACATTTTTAAACGATTATTTATTTTATTAAAGCTTTTCGCTTCAAGCTTTACATTTAAAAGTTTAATTATAGAAATATAATAATTCTTAGCTAATTTATAAATTGCTTCTTTTGAAAAATAGCATAAAAGTGTAGAGCAGTATTCAAAATATGGTAGGATAAAGGTACAAAAACACTGGACTTTTACTGAAGTAGCAAGATAGAAAATTCTTTTGAACGAAAATAATTTCCTGTTAACTTGCAGAGATAAATTTGATGCATATTTACTTAAGTTAAGATCATGATCAATTATGAAACCTAATAAACAGATTTCCTTCACAACTAAAACATTTTAATCACCTACTTTAATCTTTTCAGGATGCAATTTTTTCCTATTTTCAAAAATCATACAAAAAGTTTTGGACCAGTTTTTGTCAATTTTGTTAAAAATGCACTATTCATTTAAACTTTTTGTTGTAACATTCAATTTTATCTAGACTGTCTCAAGTTCTTTATTTAAGATACTAATTTTTGCATCATCTGCAAACATTTTGATACTTGAATTTTCAAAATAAAAATGGTAGATCATTAACAAAAATAGGAAAAAGCAATGAACCCAAAACAGATCCCTACACTCAATTTTAATTTTAATTTAATATTAGGTTTAGATATTTCACTGACAATTCGTCCTATCTGAGATCTATTTTGAAAATAGCTTGAAAGAAGGCCCAAAGAAGAATTATCATAACCATAATGGAATAGTTTTAAAAGTAATAAATTTGTATCAATAACATCAAATGCTTTCCTAAAGTCAATAAATAAAGATGCAGTTTTTTTGTAGATACAGTTAATAGTGTTTTTTTTCTTTAGCTTTGTCTATTTCACTGAATTTAGATAAATGTATAGCAATGTCTATAGGCAAGAGAAAGCAAAAAATTGAGTATTTAATATCGAATTCCATCAAAACTACCCATATAATACAAGAAACATTTCAAGAGAAAGATCTAGGTGTTTTGCCTTAAATCAGATAAATCAGCGCCAATCGGCGTCGGTATAAATAAAAATCAATATTGCAGTTTTACTATTACTTCTACTTTTATTACTATTATTAAGTAATTTATTTTGAGTGTTGCATAAATCATCAGATCTTGAGTCAATAGAAATATTATAAAGCCAGACGAATGGATCAAGTGACAAGAATGAGAAAATTTTCTGATGAATTCGACTTTTGCCAAAATTGAACCAAAGATTTTTACAATTATTTAATTAATGTGATGTTTTTTATTTCTAATTTTTTAAAAAGGAAATTGGATAGATCATTAATCAACCATATTATCAACGTACAATAAAGAGTACTCTAGTTTTAATAAATTTTTTCGAGTATGATAACATAATTTTCAAAATGATAACAAAATAAATAATTGATAACAATAAATTCAAAATAAAAAAATTTTAAAATATTAAGATAAAATTTTTTCTTGATAACATTATCTGTAATTAGAATGATTAAAAAATGGATATGACCAGTTTGATAACACTAGTACTTTTTAACATTTTTAATAATAAATTATTTTAATTTGAAGTATAAAGTAATTCAATTTTCATACTGGATATAACTTTTTGTAATATTATATTAATTGAATTAAATAAACTTTAATTATTAAAATTATTACAAAATTCACTATAATGAAAACTAATTAAAAAAAGCATGTATTTTTTGTTGATGCAAAATTATTTATTTGATATAAAATAAAAAAATGATATCAAATAGTAGTAGTTGGAGTAGTAGTTCTTGCTGCGACACCTAACATGTAGATTGTCTGAGCCCATCACCGCCAATTGGCCGTGTGGAGCTGTAGCAGCCGATTCCATTGAACTTATCTAAAGCCATTTTAAATTTAGCAGTTGACTTAGATTTCACCACATTTTCTGGCAGCTTATTCCAATGCGGAACTACTCTATTTGAGAAAAGTACATGTCTGGAACTTACTGCAGCTGCAAAATCGTTTCTAATTTGAGCTGGGAAACTTTCTCTCTGGACTCTGATGCTATTTCCTCTTAACGCCCCGGCTGGTCCCTTGTTTTCTGATTTATTCACTAGATTCTTGACCAAGCTTACCATTTCTACTGCATTCACTAATTTGTACATTTCAATCAAGTCCCCTCTCACTCTTCTTTCACTCAGCTTTGTCATTCCTAATTTTGTCAGCCTCATTTCATACGGCATGTTTCTTACAGACATAGGTATTTTTGTTGCCCTCTCTTGCACCTTTTCCAACGCATTCACATCCATTTTCATACTTGGATTCCAAACCTGCACTGCATAATCTAGATGGGGTCTCATCATGGAAATATACAATCTTACCCACAGTCTTTCCTCTCTACTTGTAAACGTTCGCTTTAGCATTCCAAGTACCCTACTTGCTTTCGCACAAGCACTTTTCACTTGGCTGGTCCACTTTAAATCTGATGAAACCATCACTCCAAGATCCCTTTCACAATCTGTGGTCGCTAGTATAGCATTCCAGTTGCTTTTTTGTGTATATTTATGCCTTTCATTTAGTCTGCCGAAATGCATTACTTTACATTTGTTAGCACACAGTCCCATACACCAAACCTCTATCCATTGACAAACTGCATCCAGATCTTTCTGTAACATCGCTCTCTCATAAACATTATTAACTATGCCGAGTATTTTTGAGTCATCTGCATACAATTCCATTTTATTTGAAACGCAGTCAGGTAGGTCATTTATGTACAGAACAAATAGCAGGGGTCCAAGTACAGACCCTTGCGGAACTCCACTCATTACCTCTGACCATCTAGAAACTCCATCACCAAGTACAACTCGCTGAGTTCTCATACTCAAAAAGCCTTCGAGCCACCTTACTATTTTCTCACCTAGCCCATAACCACGTAGTTTATGAAGAAGTCGTTGATGCGGTGCCGTATCAAAAGCCTTTGAGAAGTCTAATAGTATTTCATCCACACTGTTACCTTTGGCCAACTCAAACGTGATCATATCAAGCGTTTCAAGTAGGTTCGTTACACATCCTTTCTTTGGAACAAATCCATGTTGACTTCCAATTATTAGATTATTCTCTTGAAGGTAAAACATTAGTTGGTCCCTTACAAAACCTTCCAGAACTTTACAAGCAACTGACGTAAGTGATACGGGTCTATAATTAACTGGCTCTAATTTACTTCCTTTTTTGTAGATCGGCGACATATTTGCTCTTTCCCACTCTTTCCTGTCTCAAATGATTTTGCGTAAATTATCTTCAATGGCACTGACATCGTTTTTGAGCAGTTTTTCAATATCAGTGGATGTACTTGGTCTGTGCCCATCGATTTGTTTCCATTTAATTTCTCTAATCTCCGTTCAATCAGATCCTCGTTTAGCTCCTGCATGACATTCTCAATATCGAAAGTAGAGGAAGTACGTAAAGGAAAAAAAGACATATTATCATTGGATTCTTTATTAAAGACTGAATGAAACTGATCATTTAATAGCTCAGCTATCAGTTTTTTGTCACTAGTTACCTCACCCTCTTTTGTTCTTAACATTCTTATTTCTTCCTTTACTCCCATTTTGCTTCTTAATTTTGCTTCTTCAATAAGATAAGATAATAATCCACGTTTCTAATAGCATGAAGTAACTAATTTATTTTGTATTTTTAAAAAAAATTAAAAATATCAAAAATATTTACAAATCATTACTTATTTTTTTTTATATCAAGGTGTTAAATTTGTTATCGTTTTTTATTTTGAAGTAGAAAATAAATTATTATATCATCACAAAATATAAGTTTTTGAAAAATTTTTACAAAATAATTTGAAATCTTTTTTTTTTAATTTTTTTAATTATGAAGATGATTGTCAAAAATAAAAAATTTCTTTGATGAGATTTTTGAATAAATTTAAAATTTTTTTCACGAATTTTCAAAGTATTTTCATATAAGAATAGTTTATATGAAATAAATAGAATTTTTTTTTGAAAAATTTCATAAAGAAAAATAATCTACCAAATCGGAATTGTTGTTTTTATGTATTTGGAGGCTAAAAATAAGCTTTATCAAGTCGAAAATTCTATAACAAAAATACACACAAGAAAAGATTTGAAATGACAAACTAAGTTACATCTTTCTCGAATTTGTTCTTAGTCAAATATCACTCTTTGTTATGAAAAAATATTAAGCAAAATAACTTATCAAAAATATAAAATCTTAACGATTGATAATAATTCGAAATTATCAAGAAATAATAAATTTGTGATACAAAAATGGAAAAAAATTATATTTTGCTTGAAAAAATAAATGAAATTGCATTTTTGTTATTTTATTTTTAAAAATTTTTTGATGATTTTATTATTAAATTTATGGTTATTGAAATTAAAATATGGTTTAAGATAAAAATTATTGTAAATATAACTAGATAAGAGGACTCAGAACTGAATTTGCTAATTGGTAAAAAAATAAAATAAATAAGATTTGGCGAATTTTTCAATTTTATTTTTAAATATTAAAAATTAATCACTTAGGTTAAATACTTGAATCAATAAATAAAATAATCTCTGGAACAAGTCTGTAATCTATAAGTAAAACCTATTTGAATCATGAGTTTAACACAAATAGTTAGTTATAAATATTTAATTGATAAAAATTAAATATATTTTTTTGAATCTTTTAATTTGAAATTAATGAACAAATATTTAAATCTAAATAAAGATTAGAATTAGTTTCAACAGAAAGATTCAAAGGTAGGAACATATAATTTTTAAATGATTATTTTGTTTTCTTTTAAATTTCAATAAAAACGCAAAGTATAAAATAAAAATATAATTAAAAGATATTTGCAAAAGCGTTTAGTTTTCTTTCAATGGATTAAGCTAAAAAAGATTTAAAAATTTAGATTTTAATACAAGAAAAAAAATTTACAGAAAATTTTATGATTAGAATTTTTATGAATGAATTTAAAATTCGCAAAACCAATAATTTTTTTTGTCGTGATTTTTTTGTTGCTTTTTAGTTTTTATTATTTTTCTGATAATAATTCCAACGTTTTAAAATCAAAAAGTATTAAAAATGAAGAAAATAAGCTAAATTTTAACAAATTGGAATATTTTGGAGATTTATCAAAAAGGACAGAGAGTCTACCATTTGTAACTGGTGATACATTTAGAATTTTTGCCGATTATGTATTGGATCAAGTGACTGCCTCATTGCCAAAAAGTATTTTTACAAAACAAAAACCGATCATATTTGTCAAAACAGATTATATATCAAAATTTTTCCTGGATTATTTTCCAAAATTTTCCCACAAAATTATTCTGATAACGCACAATAGTGACTATGCAATTACCAGAAACTATATTAAATATTTGGACAACCAAAAGCTAGATGTGTGGTTTGCTCAAAATCCCGAATTTCTGCATCCAAAATTGATTCCAATACCAATTGTTTTTATCAATACCCATTTCAACATTGAATATTTAAAGTTGCTCAAAGAATACAAAGACAAAACAAAGCCATGGAATGAGCGTAAAATAGTCATGTATGTTAATTTTAACGAAAATACCAACAAGAAATCAAGGTCTAAATATTTGAATTATTTTGAAAAATTCCAAGGTGTCAAAATGAACAAAAAAAGAATTGGTTTTAGAGCTTACTTTGAAGATTTGAATAATTCAAAGTTTGTTCTTTGTCCTAGAGGCAACGGTCTTGATACTCATAGATTTTATGAATCAATTTTAATGGGAGCTATTCCAATTGTGGCTAGTAGCACCCTGGACTCAATTTACAATAAGAGTACAACTTTGATTTTGCCCAGTCTTGAAAATTTAACTGAAAAGATGCTTAAAAATTCTCAAAATTACATACAAAACATGAATTTTAGTAGAGATATTGTTTTTATGGAATATTGGCTTAAAAAAATTTATTCTTTTAGACAAAATATCAACTACTAATTATTCAGTATTTAGAATTGGATCAATTACGAATAATCAAAGTATTTAATATTTAGGAAATAATTTTTTACACAAAACAATAAAAAATTCAAACAAATTTTTCAAACATTTTGTTTAGTATTATTCGTGTGAATTTATTGAATTATAGAGTTTTTTTAAATTTTTTTTTAAAACAGTCAAGCCAGAAAAATAATTTTTATAAACAGATCTTTTAAATAGATTGCAAAACTAAAATTGATCAAATATTTTAATTTAAAAAGCAATTAAAATTCGATTAATGTTCTTCAATTTCATAAAACTTCAATCTATTTAACAGTCATGAAAGATCAATATTTCTTTTAAGGTAAAAACTAAATATTTAGAAAACAAAAATTTTCTTTTTGTTCAATATAGCTTTACAATATTACAAAATGTTAATACATTCTTAGTAATACCAATCAATATTTAAGACATAGAATTATTTTTTGTCAAAAAAAATATCTGAATTTTTTTCAAGCAGTGTTTCAAGTTCCGTAAATATTAGTTTTTTAGCATCGTACAAAAAGCCCAGAAACTTAAAGACAAAAAGACCCCAAATTTTCGAAATTATGAAGGTGAAAAAATATTTTTGTTTTTAATGATTTTAGACAATAAAGGATTTGAACAAACTCTTCAGGTTTTAATTTTTAATATTTTTTTTATTTATTTTAAATTTTGAAAAATAAGAATTAACTGTGATTTAAGTCTCTAATTTAATGAGAGAATTAAATTTTGATAAAAAAAAGCTACAAAAAAATGAAAAAAAAATCTTCCAGACTAAAAAATGGATATTAAGAAGTCTTTGTCAAAGTTTTTGTTTTAGATATTTTTCTCTAAAGCATTTCTATTAAGCATTTAAATCGAAAGTCCTCTTATCTAATGTGTTTAAAAAAATTCTCTCAAATGAATTCCATTTATAAAGTTGCCGAAAATTAAATAAAATATATTAAATAAATAAAAAAAAATAAAAAATGTTTGGCTGATCGGTCATGTTGACCGCAGGTCAGTCAATTTAATTTAAAAATTTAAGAAATTTAAGATTATTTAAAATATCTGTAAATTAGTTTTATCAGAAATAAATAGAGCCAGGCTAACAAATGAACAAAATTTAGTTGAAAAAGCTAGGAAAAATCCAAAAATATTGTATAAATACTAAAAGTCAAATTTAATACTCAAATTTAGAATCTCTTCTACAACTTGGTCATTTTTGGTGACTCAGTATTGTTAATTAATTATCTATAAATTAATTAATAAATTATAATATATCATTCAAAAGAAAATTTCAACTTTCCAAAAAGGTAAATAAATTAAAAAAAATTAATTTTAAAAGAAAATAATTTTTCTAAATGTACTGAATTAATTAAATGGTAAGCAACAAAGTCTTAAAGTATATTCTGAATTCTGATTTATACTTGAAGAAACTAATAGATTTTTTAAAATAAACACCAAAAAAGTTATGAAAAATAAGTACGATTATTTTTCTTTTGTACTAAACTTTTGTAAACCTTGTACACTCTTTGTTTTTATAAATTATAATGTTGAAATGGAAAATTGTCTGAATTGTAAAATTTTTACTTTTTAACTTTTGAGATGGGACTTTTTATAATGAATTAGCCAAAAAATGAATAACTTTTCATATAAACACAAAATGAGCATTTATTTACAATAATGAGTCATCAAAAATGACCAACTTGTAGAAGAGATTCTAAATATGAGTATTCATGGAGAAAATGAGGAAAATGAATTAATAGAAAAATAAAAGTAAGATTCATATATTTTAAATTAAAAAAAAATGATGCTTAATCTTTATTTAACTTTTTCAAAATATTCAGGTTTCAAAATTTATAAATTTAATCAGCTTTTAAAGAACTTAAACTTTTTTTTAGTTTTGATTTTTTTCTTACAGACTGTGCATAATTTTGTATAATTACAGTAAAAAAATCAAAATGGCACTGAGTCAGAAACTCAATCAGACAATCGTAAAAAACTTCAAGTGCATGGTTGATCTCCTATAATAGTTTTGACATCGCTAACTTTTTTCATTCGGATAATGAAATTTTGAATCTTTTTTCTTAGTCAATCTTTTCATCCACTGATCATCCTAGTAAATATCAGGAGTTAAAAATTTCCATCTTAATATATATATATTTATTTGAGATTTTTTTAATAATGAAAAATTTAACTTTGTTATTTGGTTTAATTATTTTTTAGTTTGCTTCAATAAAGTTTTTATTAAAAACAAATCAATAAAAAATATTTTTTTCCAAAGCTTTGAAGAATTTCTTACTAATATTTTTTTTAAAATTTATTTTGATCATTTAAAAAGTATTAATAACAATGACAATTTTCCAAATGAAAAACCAAAAAATTAATTAATTAACCTAAATGAAAATTGTTTGTATAAATATTATGAAATCAATTTGTTTTCTTTTTTAAATGATGGTTTATCTCAATTAAATTGTCTCATCTCAGAGGTTTTCTAAAATTTAAGATTTTCAATCCAAAATTATGAAGAACAATAAATCAAAATTATTACTGCTTTTGATAGTTGAGGCCAATTTTTTGCCTAGTATTATAAGATTCATTTTTTTTAAAAACTTATAGATAAAATTAAAAAAAAAAAAATATTAGTCCCCATTGATGGCTGCGGTTCTAAATGATGGTAGTCCGGTGAATTAATCCTAATAAATTATTTGGATAAAAAATTAAAAATATCCTAACTCATTCAGTTTATGTCCAAATTGAATGAAAATGGTACCAAATTAAAGCTGAGATAATAATGAACTTAGTGCTTTTTACAGAATTCAAAAAATTAAGTATTAACAAAGTTATGGTCTTTTTACTTTTAAACATAGAAGAAAGTATCTATAATAATAGTAGCAATATTATCTGCAGTAAAGATTTTTCCAGAGTTGTTTAAAAGTCCCAAAAAAAAGTCCAAGTCCGTACTTTAAAATTTTTTTTTAAAAAAAATCAAGTCTTTGGTCGGACTTTTGAAAAAAGTCAGGACTTGACTTGAGACTTTTGACTTTCAAACAACTATGAATTTTTCTTATCAAAGGTAAGGCTTTGTCAGGCTACATTACACTGTTGGTTACACTAAAAATCTTTTGTTACATAGATATCCAAGTTTTTTGTCTCTCATTATTTTTGAATTTGTCGACAACAATTATCTAACTTTAATTTTTATTCAAATTTAACTTAAATTCTTTAATCCGTTCTACTTTCTTAAAATTAGTCAAAAATAAAACACGTTTAAAAAGCTTTCTAGAAAATAAAAACCGGAATTATTTTCACTTAAAAATTTTTTTATCTAAATGAGAATTTGAAATTAAAAAAATTAAGTCGATTTAGTTATCTCAGCCAGTTTTTGTTTGTTTATAATTAGGTTTTTTGGATACGAATATGTCTATTCCATTAGAAGATTTAAGAACAGAACGTCTTGCTTGCATTTAGTAGTGGTGTAACTCTTTGCCAATTCTCGCAAATCTTTTTTTTCCTTCTTTGGGAGCTTTTCTATGAGACATTTTTTTCAGTACTCTAATTCTTATGATATTTTTAATTTCTCACGAATTCGTTCAAATTTTGCTTAAAGTATTTTTGCTTTGATTTCTTCACCTTCAGCAATTGATGCGCACCTTTCATCGGATATTCATCATTTCCTTTTTTACTTTACAAATACGGGAACCAATTTTGCCATTTCAGTGTTCAAGTTCAAGCCTATGTATCCTAAAGAACTTCTTTCCGTAGTTCAAGTTTTTTTAGATTCTTTCAAAGCTTTGTGCTGTATTCTTCTTTGTATTAGGACTCTACTAGACTTCCTACGTCTTATTTCTTTGCTGCATTTTTCTAATAGGATACACGCTCCTACCAGCTAGCATTCACTTTTTATGTCGGCAACTCTAAAGACTTTGGTGTCATTTTAGAAAGACCACAATCTCTTGATAATCAATTTGGTTTAAAGTTTTCTTAACTGGTGATTGCAAAATTAGATTGTGTTTATCATTGTGCTGAAACATGGTTTATCTATATACAGAAGTTATTGGTCATGCACATATCTGCTAGTTTTTCACCATTGTTGTACCTTTCTCCGCAACAGTGGGTACCCATACATTTCCCAAACCTATCAGTCCCCAACATTATTGGCCCCAATTCCATCATAGTATTGTTGGGATCCGTATAAGCGGACAATAACCGGTCAAAATTTTTAAAAACCGTGACCCTGTCTACATTAAACGAACAACTTTTAGGAAGGCAGTCATTTGGCTAAAATTTAGGACCGACAATAATACGGCCAAAAAAATATGGGCGTTCAAAAAAATGGTCATCTTTTTTGCGTAGAATCTTTAAACTTAATTAAATTCCGCAAATAAAAGAGAAAATCTTCCTCAGATTGTCATTTAAAGACACGTTATTTTTACATAATTTTAAAATTTTTTCTTCAAAAATTTCATGATTTAGGAGGCCGCCAGTTTTTTTGACCGCCCGTATTTTTTTTTGCCGTATTTTTTTTTGCCGTATTTAGTTCTGCAAAACTATGCAATAAATTTGAAAAACTCAGAAAATTGAAAATTTAGGATAGTATTTTATATTAAAAATCCAAATTAACTTTAAGTGGTGGTATAAAGGATGCATCAGTTGCTAAAATTTACAGATCATGTTTAAGGCGGTCCAGATTAAACTTTTAGTGTTTTTTATATTTTGTTTTTGGTTTTTTGTACTAAAATTCACAATGTTCTGAATTTTGCATAGTTTTGCAGAATCAGTATATTGGTGGTACAAAGGAAGTATCAGTTGCTACAATTTACAGAACATGTTTTGGTCTATCAGAATTTAAGTTTTGGCATTTTTAATATTTTATTTTTGATTTTTGTACCAAACTTCACAATTCCTGGATAATGGGGAGACGGTCATTACCTTTTCCTGTACCTTTTTTGAGCAACGGCTTCGACCTGATACAGAGGTAACTGCATCGAGTTGGTCATCTACACCGCTTTTATTACTCAGTCGAAACCGGTAACCCTATTTTTTATGATGAAAAGTTTAAACATTTGTCCCATGCTGTAGAGACATTTTGAAGATTTTTTCACCCTCAGCCGGTTTGGAACCCTCGATCCTCTGCTTGCATGACTAACACACAAACCATTCGGCTATACGGGCTTACAAGTCAAATCATTGCCTTAAATTATTTTTTTTAAATCAATTCTCAATTTTAATTTTTTTACTCTTCCAGTCGGTAGTGACTTAATCTTAAATTTGTGACTTAGAATGTCGGAATCATGTCCGAAACATCAATATAAACGCTTTTGTACCAAACTTCACAATAGCCATTTTATTATAATGACTCGACTTGAATTGGCTTTAAACTTATGAAATAAACACAAGTGAAATGAAATGGAAAATTTAGATTTTTAATACTAAAAAGAATTTTGCTAAAATTTTTTATTTACTAGATATTTTTTAATGAATTTTAAATTTGCAAAACCAATAATTTTTTTCGTCGTGATTTTTTTGTCTCTTTTCAGTTATTATTTTTTTTTTAAACACAATTTAAAATTTAAAATTAAAAATTCTAAAAATTTTAACAAATTGGAATATTTTGGAGATTTATCAAAAAGGACAGAGAGTCTACCATTTGTAACTGGTGATACATTTAGAATTTTTGCCGATTATGTATTGGATCAAGTGACTGCCTCATTGCCAAAAAGTATTTTTACAAAACAAAAACCGATCATATTTGTCAAAACAGATTATATATCAAAATTTTTCCTCGATTATTTTCCAAAATTTTCCCACAAAATTATTCTGATAGCGCACAATAGTGACTATGCAATTACCAGAAACTATATTAAATATTTGGACAACCAAAAGCTGGATGTGTGGTTTGCTCAAAATCCCGAATTTCTGCATCCAAAATTGATTCCAATACCAATTGGTTTTATCAACACCCATTTCAATATTGAATATTTAAAGTTTCTCAAAGAATACAAAGACAAAACAAAGCCATGGTATGAGCGTAAAATAATCATGTATGTTAATTTTAACGAAAATACCAACAAGAAATCAAGGTCTAAATATTTGAATTATTTTGAAAAATTCCAAGGTGTCAAAATGAACAAAAAAAGACTTGATTTTCGGGCTTTTTTGGAAGATTTGAATAATTCAAAGTTTGTTCTTTGCCCTAGAGGCAACGGTCTTGATACTCAAAGATTTTATGAATCAATTTTAATGGGAGCAATTCCAATTGTGGCTAGTAGCACCCTGGACTCAATTTACAATAAGAGTACAACTTTGATTTTGCCCAGTCTTGAAAATTTAACTGAAAAGATGCTTAAAAATCCTCAAAATTACATACAAAACATGAATTTTAGTAGAGATATTGTTTTTATGGAATATTGGCTTAAAAAAATTTATTCTTTTAGACAAAATATCAACTACTAATTATTCAGTATTTAGAATTGGATCAATTACGAATAATCAAAGTATTTAATATTTAGGAAATAATTTTTTACACAAAACAATAAAAAATTAAAAAAAAAACCGCAGGCTAATTTGTCTTTTATTAGTTATCTAAATATAAAAGAAGTTTTAAAGTTTATAATTTATTTTTATAAATTACAACAGAAGTATTTTCCAAAAAATTGTAAATCAACTAAAATCCACAAAAAAACATAAATCTTTATTTTCACTTTTCCTAAATAACATATCTAAATATTCTAGTCACCAATTTGAGCAATTTATAAAATATAAATTATAACTAGGGTACTTGAAGTGTAATTTTATCTACGAACTAAGCAGTTCTTTAAAACTCTTACAATATTTTACAATTATGTTGATTTTTTCTCATTCTCATTGTGAAATTAATGAATTATACAATTTTTTTTGTAGTTTATTTTTTAATTCTGATTAATTACTGGAAGCATCAAGCTTCAATCAATTATTATAATAATTAACTATTAAAAAAAAAATTTAATAATATTTAAAAAAGGTAAGGTTAATTGGTACATAGGTTAAGACATCACTAAGTTCAGGATGAGAATAGAGTATCAAATTTTTATTCAGAACAATTCCATTAAATTCTTGCCGAATTTTTTGACAAAAGAAGTTTGAAAACTTAATTTTAATTAATTTTTATGAATTTAATTTTTATTAATTTTTGTTAATTTTTGTGGCAGAATACTTTGCCTTTTTGATAAAGGCAAAGTATTCTGCCACCTGAAGCCAAAATGAATGCCAAAATAAATAAATATTAAAATGGATGCGAATTTTTTTATAATAATTAACCGAATGAATTTTTCAAAAATAAGGTTTATTAAAGAAATTTATTTCATCAAAAAAAATTTATTTCTTTATTAAAACATCTAGTTTCATTAAAACCAAAGTGGTTAGAAAATACAATACAAATACCATTTTTTGCGTTTTTTTAGCGAAATATTACATATGATTTGGTAGGAATACATAACGCTACATAATTTTTTGAAACCGGTTTTTTTTTCAAACTTACTGTACTGCATACATGCTGCAGTTAAACTACTACTACTACTAAAACTACTACTACTAAACTGGTTTTTGTAAATTATGCAAGATTGTTAATACTTATTAAATTATTTTACAGAATCAATATTAAATATTTGGATTTTATAAAAAGCTTCTACAGATTAATAAAAATCATACTTTAAAGAAAATATCAAAATGATAAACCAAAATTTTTTAAACTAACGGTTTGAACAAACCGGTCGACCAACCCTACATCAAATGAAGTTTGTAAAAAAATTTAATCTTGCTAATTTTATAATTCTATCAATTTTTAATTTTAATAAAAACTTTGCATAATTTTTCATTCTCAATATTTAAAATACTTTGAAGCAATTTTTTTGAGTTATTTATTTTATAATAATTAAAATTAAAATTTTTTACCAATATTACATTTGAGCAATATAAAAAATTACTCAATATTACATTTTCTAGTATTTTTTTCATGTAAAATTACGCAAAAAATGTTGTTTAATTTTCTTTCTTTAAAATTTTTAGAATCATTAACAAAATCAAAAAAGCCAAAAAGGCCCATTTTCTTCAATTTAAGCATTTTCTGCAGAGTTGCTTAAAAGTCACAAGTCTCAAGTCAAGTCCAAGTCCAGGCTTTAAAATTTTGAATACTGAAGACTTTTATGCTTAAGTTTCAAGAAAATTCTTACATATGGCAAATCTATTTCATTAGACAACCCAAGAGTAAATTTTTTGATATGAAGCCTGATCTAGCAAATTTAAAAAAAAAATTGTAAGCCCGGACTTTGACTTTGAAAAAAAAATTGAAAAAAGTTAATGACTTGGACTTTTTTTGGGGAATTTTAAAAAACTCTGATTTTCTGGAATATTCCAAAAAATTACATAATTTTTGCCCGCTACATTTGATGTAAGATTGTGCAATCTTACCAAATCATGCGTAATATTTTGTAAATTACGTAAAAAATGGTATTTTCATTGTATTTATCAACCACCTGCCTGTAATTAAAGCATAGTTGTCTAAAGTCTCAACTCAAGTCCAAGTTGGATTTTTTTTTATTTTCACAAGTCCGAGCAAAAACTTAAAATTTTTTTTTTTTATTTTGGATCTTTTAAACAACTCTGAATTAAAGGTGGTGAAATTTCCAAATTCTATTTAACTATTTTCCAAAGATTTTTTCTAACTGTTGGATAAAAAAAAAATCAAAACTTTTATAGGCTTTAAAAAAATTTATTAACAATCGTATTCAAATTAATACTATGTAATATTCTGTTTAACGATAGTCTGCTTATTTTTCAATTAAATTAAAAAAAAATATTTATATATAAATCCAAAAAATAAAAAAACCAAAATTCAATAATTTGATGACAAAAATTTAACATTTTCAAATATATCAATTTGGCACTCAACTAAAGAGAGCAAATTGAGCCAAGTGCTGATCTGATCTACAAAATTGATTTTAACTTCTTATCTCTAAGTAAAAATTACGGCCGCAAACAAATCTTGGACTAAATAAGAGGAATCTGATTGTCTACTTCATCGTCAACATCCTCGCTATTCGCATACTTCTTAATTGTCGACTTAATATTTGCCTTAAACTTGGAGCTTTTTTTTTCACCAACTTGCGCAGCCTCATTGTCCGCACTTGTTTCCTCAGATGAATAGTAATTTTCGTTGCTGGACAAGTAGTCATCATTGTCCGAATCGTTGGCACTCTGGCCAATTTTTGACTTCTTGGTCTCTTTGCTTTTTGTTTCAAAACTGTCTCCGGACTGAATTTTGGTGCTTCGGCGCTTGGTCCTGCTCAGCCTTGTTCCACTCAAATCATCCAAATCGTGTTCGCCCGGACCCGGTGATATAGCCCGGTGGACCCGATCCCTCAGCATATTGGTGCCATTTCCAAATTTGTCTATAAAATTGTAAATAAACTCTCTGGACTTTTCCTCCCAATGTCTTAGAAAAACTTTTGTCTCTTCTTGGTACTTGTTCACTCTTTCTTTGAAAATATCCAAATTGTTCTGCAGCTTGATGCTTTTTTCCTTGAAAAATCCCACATTTAACTCGTGGGCCGAGTAGCCACGGCCCAGGTTGCGTCTCACATAGACGTCATAGTCTCTGACCATCCGGCAGATGATGTCCGATGTGGATATGCCATCGGTGCGCTGGGTGGCAAGGAATTTGCCCCTTTTTTTCAAAGGTGCATAGATGTCGTCATCGTTGCCTGCCGAATACGGCAAGTCGTCGTGAGCCACCAGGTCAATTTTGTGCTTGGTCATGAAATCATCCGTGATGGCCCACGGCGCGTCCGTGATCACCTCATCCACATAGCGGCAGTGACGCAGCGACTCGTAGCGCTCCATTTCGTTCATGACTGTGCGCCCCTTCTTGCTATGGGTCAGCTTGTCATTGCAGACGCCCACTATCAGATAGGTGTTTGGACACAGGTTTTTGGCTTGCATCAACTGACGAGCGTGCCCTCCGTGGAACAAGTCGTAGATGCCGTCAGCATACACTCGCACCTTGCGTGCAGCTAGACCAGCTTTGGCATCGTCCACCGTGATATTTATGCTGTAGTCACACGCTGCTCTCTCATCCACCGCTTTTTGCTCGAAGTGGAATGGAACTGGAGCCACTGAGTACTAAAAA
>QEOQ01000226.1:2807073-2817584 GCA_010279815.1 Brachionus plicatilis
ATTTTAATTTTTTTTCCATTTTATTAAAAAATATTTTTAATAAAATTACATTTAAATTTAATTGATCAAAACAACTGGAGTATTCTGTGCATCTGGTTCTGGATAGTTCTTCGTCATCTTCGCTTTGGTCAGTGTTTCTGCTTTCGTTCAAACTTTGGTTCAAACTTTGGTTCAAACTTTGGTTCAGGCTTTCATCATTTTCTCTGGTTTCGGTTTCACTGGTGGCTTTTTTCAAAAGCCTCGCAGACTGTCTTGTACCTACAGCACTACTCATATTAATTTTCTAAATAGCAAAAGTTTAAACAAAATATTATTTTTATATAGTTGAAATTATGTTTTTTCTGTGAATTGAATACGTCAAAATGACACGTCTCATTAATGACAAAGTTAAAAGAAAAATGGTATGATTTTAAAATGTGAACAGTCTAGGCAAAAAGCTGATAAGACAATGGCAAGAATGAGCAAGATTTTTGAAAAAGTGGCATGCAGAAATTTTGTTGGCCACTAATCACCAAGTTAAGTTTTAATTTTTGTGAAAAAAATAAATTTGCTTAAATTTTGCAGCTTTGGATGCATTCGGATAGCAAATTCGAGCGCATAATGAAGCCAAATTAAAGTGTCTTTTAGAAAAAAATAAAAAACTCATCTCGAAATTTGTTGAGATTAGATTAAAAATGTTTTCTAATACAAACTAGCTACATTTTTATCTCAAATTTGCCAATGAGTGTATGCTCAATAACAACTAAAAATTTGATAATAATAAACTAGATAAAAAAATTTTTTCTGATTCGAAAATTAAAAATAAATAGATTAAACAACTACTTGCAGTAATATTTCGAAATATTTAAGAGTCATTTTTTTCATAAGAAAAAGTTTATTCATCATTTCTTGCAGGAGATTTCCCACTTTAAAAAAATTAAAATTTAAAAAAAATAATTTAGCAATAACCTAAATACTCTGACCCATAGAGAAGCCAAACTGAATACTCTTAAATTATCTTATTTTTTCCACATCGTTAAAATTAAATATTCTTTAGATACTTTTATTATTATTTCTTTGTATTGACTCACACCGCATTCAACCATAAATTAAAATTCATAATCTACGAATATAACATTCGCTTCAGCTTTCTTAGAAATAATTAAATTTCACCAGAGAAAATATTAAATTACAAAGATTATGAGTAAAATCTAATTTTAGCTTAGAGACAAAATCAAAAAAGTGTATCATTAGTTTTCTAATCTTGGTTAAAGATTCAAGCATTTGAAAATAAAATTACTTTAAAATTAGCTTTTTAAAAACAAGAATAGAATTTAAAATGGCGACCTAGAACAAAGTCTATCTAGGTACAAGGGTTTTTTTATTATCTTTTTTAAATAATTTATTAAAATTTAAGTGAATTTATATCTGAGACAAAAATTAGTTAAAATAGTTTGATTTTGTGAAATTTAAATGAATAAAAACAATTGACAAATTTTTACTTTATTTCAATTTTTATGCAGAATTTAAATTCTATTTAGCAATGAAAATGATTTTTCTCTTTCCAAAAAGGTAAAATTTGGCTAATTCTTTATTCTTTTGATTTTTGATAAAAATTTTAATTATTTAAATAATTTCTTAAAAAATTCATTAAAAAAAATTGTAATCTATTTAAAATGTTTTAAAAAATGCTTCAATCAAGTCTTTTCTCGCTCTTTTTGCTTCTAAAGTCGTCAAATGAAATAAGAAAAAAAAAAAAACAAAGAAATAAGAATTTAATAAAAAATTGGATTTAATATTGTTTTTTGAATATTCAAATAATTAAATTTTAAAAATTCCTTAAATTTATTAAATTAATACTTAAACTTAAAAATTATTTATTTTGGAAAATTTTCGTACTTTTTTCGAGTCTAGTATTTATTGAAAATTGATTTTTTACTAAAAAATTTAAAGAATAAAATTATAATTAAATTGAAAATAATTATAAAAAAAATAATTATAATTCAAACTGCGGTCTAAATTCAAATGCTGTTTACGCCAAATCTGATTGAAATTAGAAATCTTAAGTTTTTTGTATTCTTTTATAATGAAGCAGTAATATAATTTAAACTTGACTTATATCCCTGCATGAATTATGATATTGTTTAGGTTTTTTAATATTAAGAAAATGTTAAATATTTGATAAACTCTTCCCAATAGTATTTTTGGCATGATGATTTGCAAAGATGGTTCATGAGGGCGTAAAGCAGATATTTTAAAAAAATCACAAATCAGACGACAAAAAGGATTGATTCTAACAATCAATAATATTTTAATTAAAACATACTCAAGTGATTTACTTATATTATGGAAAAAAATATTTAATCATATAATTTTTTTTAATTAAAATTTAATAATAACTATCACGTTCATTTAATTGACATTAGGGCATAATTTAGCATGATTGATTAAAAATATAATATTAAATGAATAAAAAAACAGATCATTCATTTTGTGATGGAGCTCATTTTGATTATTTATTAAACACAAGTTTTTTAAAGATATATTTGTTAAAATTATATTAAAATCCAAATCATATAAAAATTTACTACTTTTATCAAAAGTATATTATATTTTAAATAATTTGAAAATAAAGATTAAATCTAAAAATTTTCAAAAAGACATATTACAATTGGAAAAATTTAACAACAGAGACTGTCACATCTAGAAGCAAAACCTCTTCAAGAAAAGAGTAGACGATTCAGGCGCCTTTAAAGTGGGAAGGATTAGCAACTAGGACAGGAATGGATCATACCACCAGATCGGATTAAAAAAAAGAAAAAAAAGGAAATAAAAAGAAATTGAGTTACCTTGGGATCTATATGAAGCTTGATTTAGCTGGTTATTATTATTATTTATTTCAATGAACGCCTTGAAGGCGATGTAAAAAAAAAATAAAAAGTAATAACTAAGACAAAGTTTAAGTGTTTTCTAAAAAATTGAATGAAATATCTAATTTTAATTTGAAATTTGAAATGTTAATTTTTTTAATTTTAATAATTATTATTCATTTTGTGCTCTATTTTTTTATTTTTAAATAAAAGAGAATCTATTTTATTATGATTTGAGGAGTAGTTCTAGGATTTTTGTGTTTTTCTTAGCTGGTTAATCGGGTTAATTTGCTTGATTGGATCAGTTTGAGGATCTAACGAGTAGATAAGAAAAGAATAAAAAAAAAAGATTGATTTGAAATTTAAATTTTAAAAAATCAAAATGCAATGGTGATCTAGTATATGAATGGTTTGTAAAAAAAAACATTATTGAAGCACGAATAACTTTTGGCCTCCTGTTGTAGCTTATTATTATCATTATTATTATTAGAGAAAAATGTAAGATAAACTCTAAAAAAACTCCGCAAATTTTTCTAAAATTTCTTTAAATAAAAATCTTTTAAATTTAGTTGACTGGGAGTTAAAAAAATTAACCATACAACAACTATACTATGAAGAGAATTATTATAAACAAAATGAATAACTAACTAAAAAAATAAAAAATAAAAAATTGAAATAGTTAACAAGCTCTGACAAAAATATTTGCTATTTGACGATAGAATTCATTTGATTTCGATTGAATTAAATTTTTATCAAATTTTTGAAGAAAATTTTTCATTTAATTTTTTATAATATGTTTTTTTGCTGCATAATTGTTGCATTAATTTTTTGTCCGTTTAATATGATCCACCATAAAAATATTTGATGAAAAAAAAATATTCTGTTAAGTAAATTTTTATTTGCTGTAAAAAAATATTTTTGCTGATAAAAATTAAATTTTGATAGAATAATTATTTTCTTGATGATAATTTTGGGTATAATTTTAATGCTAAATTAATATTTATTTGATGATGAAAATATTATAACTTAAAAAATATTAGGAGATATTTTTTTGTAATAAGATAAATAGATAACTCAAAATTGAATTTTTTTAGAAGTTAGATAATTGATTTTTGAAAAAGAAATTTATTAAAAATGTATTTGTTTTTTGATTTTTGACAATTCAACTTCAAATGTGTTTTAATCAGCTAAAAACAGTTTTATTATAATTTTTCAAAAATTAGAAACTGAAACTTGCCTTTTTTAATTTACTTGTGTAACAAAAAATTAAGATTAATTTAAATATTTTTTATTTTTCAAAAAATTGATTGTCCAACGACGTGCTCTGGTGCATCAGCAAAAGATAAAAATTTACTAAAAAGCATATAGAAATATATTTACAAAATTCTAAAATTAAAATAAACTTTATTTAAATATGATAAATATTTTTTAAAAAAAACAAGAGTAATAATAGATTTTAATTTAATTAATTTTACAATTACATGATGAATGTTGACAACAATTTCAAAAGAAGATATTTAAAGTGAAAACATTATTTTTTTTAAGATATTTTCTCTCATAGTAAAATGAAAATACTAATTTTCTATTTAAAAATATTTTACTTAATACCACTATTTTTTAAATAATTTGTTTCAATTATTAATATTTTTTACATGTTTTTTTTTCTATCTTTATTACTAGCAATTCGCACTAGATTTTGATAATGGCGATTTAAACTCAAAAAAATGCTATGCAAAATTAAGACAAAAGTTTATCTGACAGGTAAATGTATGTCCGTTTTTATGAAAAGAAAATGTTAATTATAAATAAAAAAAAATAGGATAAAAATTAATTTCTAAATTTACATTCATACATTGACCATTTTTATTACCTTTATTGTTCTATATTTTCAAATAATTTCTACCTGTAAATATTGATAGTAAATCAAAAATAATTTCAATTTAAAAACTTTCATTCTCAAATTGTCCGTCTTACCATAATCATGTTAAATTATTTTCGAGACATTGTCCAAAGACGGCAATTGACCATATCTTTTCTTTTAGTATTCATCTCATTGTTCTGTTTCACTGAAGGTAATTTACTATCACATAAATCTAAAAAAATCTAAATAAACCTTTTTTTTCCTAGTTTTTTCAATTAAATGTTATCAATGCAAAGAACCTGATCCGAGATGCCGTGATCCCTTTCAAAATGACACAGCTTTTTTTAAACCATGTCCGGCAAACGCCACCAAGTGCCGAAAATATAAATGGGAGAGTAAGTAAAAAAATATATTTTGATTTTTTTAATTATTTTATTTTAAGTCGGTGATGGAAAAACTTATTTCGAGAGGGGATGTGCAGTGCATGGTGAAGTGAGTCGGAGAGAAGGCCGAAATTGCATTGAACGGGTCGGAACTTATAAAACCAGAATGTGGTATTGTATTTGCGACAATAAAGATGGATGCAATTCAGCAATAAGAGCAAAAGCATCTCTGTCAATTGTTAGTATATTATTTACCACGGGTTTTCTAATCTACTTAAAAATATGAGAAAAAAAAATAATCACTAAATGCATTTAATTTTTTAGAATTTATTTGAGATTAATTTTTTATAGAATTTATTTTAAATCTTGTAAATTTAATAAAATTTTTTTACACTTTTCATAATTGACTTTTATTTGAACGAAATACTTGGAGAAATCGATTTTTGATAGAACTATTTAACACTTAATTTCTTAGTAGAATTCCGATACTTGGTTAGAAGAAAAATTGGACTCAAAACCTTTTGTTTTTTTTGCTTTTAGCCATCTTTAAATATTTATTCAAAAATAATAAATAAGAATTTTTTTTATCTAGTTTTTTTTTTTTTTTATAATAATCAAAATTTGTATATCATTAAAAATACTTAATCATTCAGACTAATTGTAATAAAAAATAGCCATAGGCAAATTTAATAGAGAAATAAGAAATATAATTTTATTCATCAAAAAAATTGTTTTCTTAAAAGTCTAATTTTGAGAGCAGGAAATTTTAAGAAATTAATTATAATAGAATATCAAATTTGTTTTATTTAAATCTTATATTTAAGGGAGTAATTTTTATTTAAATACCATCATTATTTTTTATTTAGTAAGTATATCGTTTTCTAGCTAAATCTTTTACACAGTTGTTTAAAAGTCCCATATTAAAGTCCAAATCCGGACTTTTATTTAAAAAAAATTAAAATATTCGACTTGGACTTAAAAAAAAATAGAAAAAAAAGTCTGGGCTTCGACTTGACTTGAGACCTGTGACTTTTGAACAACTCGGATCTTTTAAAATAACCAAACTAACAAAACGTGTTTTTTTTTGATACAATAATGAAAAAAAAATATAATCACTGATTTATTATAGTTTTTTAATATCGTCATTTATTTTAGATTCTTTATAATTTATTTTTTTATTTTATTGAAGTAGAGTATTTTTTTTAGATTAAAGCTTTTAAAATAATAACCTTTTTTTTTAAATTCCGACTTTAAAATTAAATTTAAATTTCAAATAGTTTAAGATTGTGATTCCAGATAAAGAAATGTTTGAAAAAGGGTCTCATATCTCAGCATAATAAAATTAGAATAAAATATTATTTATGTTAGAAGGACTCATTTTTTTAAAGATGATTTCGTGTTAGATGTTATTAAATTATTTTTTAGAAATTTTTTAAGACATATTAGCTCTAAGTTAAATTTTGACATTTTGACAAATCAATTCTAAGTTATCTTTAAAAAATAATTTTTTTTAATTCATATTAGAATTCATTTATGTTTAGAAAAATGATGATTTAATATTTCACTGTGTTTCATTATCAATTGGAAATTTTTTGATAAATTAAGTTTTAAAAACAAACATTAATTTATCAATTTTGTCGATGCTTCGGTTGCAGCTGAATTGTTAATTTTAATAAAATAAACAAAGTTGTAGACTAACTAAAAAATTTAAAATTTTAGAATTTAAAAGCAACTCAAAAATTTTTTTTTAATAAATAAATATAGGATAAACGTGTTGGATGAATATTTTCAGTCATGTTGGTTTAAAATCAATATAAGTACATTATTACATACTGATTCATGCTTTTTTTCATAATCATTTAATTTTTTTTTTTATATTTTATTCATTCTATTTTATGTGATTTGATTTTTTAATCGTTTAAAATATATGAGGAGTTAAATCGCATGTAAATAAATCAATGAATATTAATTTTTCTTTTTTAAAGTTTTTCGTGGCATTTTTGTATTAAATTTCATTTTTGGAAGTGTTTTTTTGACTTTGAGACAGAATTCGATATTTTTTTTAAATCTAAGTTTAAAAACTTGCTGTCAAAAGCAAAAGCAAAAATGGCGTACTGTTTTGATGATTAGATTGAAAATTTTTAATTTAAGGATTGTTTAAAAGCTTAATTAAACTGAATGACAATTTATAAACTAAAATGGTTCACTGTTTTTTTTAGCAGTAGTTCAGACTCTTCTTAAAGCGGTTCTTTGATACTGCTGAATTACTTCAGATTGAAGAAAATTCTAAGATTTTTAAAATAAAAGTGAATTGCGATTAAATTTTTTTATTTAGAAAAAATAATTATTTGAGCTATTTTAAATAAATCTTTTATAAAAAGGATAACATAAGAAGAAATGTTTTACAGTTTAATGGCTTAAATTTTAAGATAGGTCATAAATCCTATAAAAAACACATTTTTTAAATACTTCAACTTGAATTTAAATTAAAGAGATGATATTTTATTTTATCTTGAGATTGACAATAATTAAAATTCAGTTGATAATCATGTTTTTTTTATATTATAGGGTAAAAAAGTAGAATTTAAAATACATTATAAAATTTTTTAATCCGAAAAAAAATTTCGTTTTAATAATAATTACAATTATGGTTTTTATGACATGTATGATCAAATTGTATAATCATGATCAATCATATTCACTAGACCAAGGTCTTTGAGAATTTTATTTATTTAGAAACAAAAAAACGCGTAAAAAAATCATTTTGTGCATTTGACGGAAATAAATTTTAATTGACTTTCTTTTTCTTAACGTCAAATTATGAATAATCCTATGTAATGCGTAATTATTAAAATTAAAATGATTTTTGAATTTTGCTACAATTTTATTTATTAAGTTGTTGTTTACAACTTGCTTAATTTGGTAAAATTTGAACATATTGGAATTTATTTACTTTTTCCTATTTGAGAAAAAATACAAAATTAGCTTAATTTTATATTATATGAATCTTTGGTAATTTTCAGTAAAAAATTAAAAAATTAAAGTCAAGATTGGTTTAAAAAATTTTTTGAAAGGAACTTGTCAATTGCTTATTTTTAAATTTTCTAGAAAAATGAGGGTCTAATAAAATGCTACATTTTGTTAATTTAATATTTAGTGTAAACTTTTTATCTAGCAGTTAATTAATTTTATAAAATACATTTCAAATAATAATAGAAAGATTTTAAATTAATAAAAAAAACAACTATAAAAGTTATGTAAAAATAAATCTTGCCATAATTTACAGAAACAAAAAAACTTTATTTTTCAATTTTTTTGTTTAAAATTTTGTGAAAAAAAATGGATTTTTTAATGCTTTTAATATGCAAAATGTAACGATTTTTTCTAAAAAAAGTAAAAATTCTTAAGATAATTGTAATTGTAATTGAAAATGGTGGCGAATTGTTTAATACAGTGAATTCTCGATTATAACGATTAAAAAAAATTGATTATCGAGACTCGAGTCTCGATAATCATATTCTTGTAATTGATCATGAGGAACTAATCCTGCAATCATTCGATTTGCTCTATTAGGAGTTTGTTGATATTCGCCTTTAATAGTATCAATAGCTAATTTAGTTATATCTTCAAGTTCAAATTGAAAATATCGTTCAATTCTGGGATCTTCCCATAAATTTTGTATAGCTTCTTTGTTAGATGATCTAATTATTTGTATCATTAAATCAACCATTACGGAATTACGTAAAAAATCTATACTCTGACTAGGATCAGCTTGAAATCTTTTATATAATTTATCTATATAAGCATCAACAAGCCTAGAATAAATATCCCAGCCTCTTCTTTTAAAATTATCTATGTCCATTTTTACAATTTTTAATTTCTCTTTTTGTAAAGTTAGTTTTATTTATAGTGCTTGGTCTAAATTTAAACTTTCTTGGACTTGCCTTCTCTTGTTTCACTTGTACCGGCTCTTCATCTGAAAGATAAAATTCAATGTTTTTCATGATCTCCTCGGTTTCTTTCTTCTTGGTTTCTTCTTCTTCTATCAGATCCAAGTATTTTTCCCATTCAGTTGCCGATGCTATCAACTTTGCTGCCTTCTTTTTATACATGTCTAGCCATGGTGTTTTAGTTGCTCCAAACAAATTTGCAAATATCAAGCTATCCATGTCATACAGATAAAATCTTCGTTTGAATTCCGGCTTTGCATTTACCAAATTTGAAATTGAATCGAAAGTAAGATTCTCATCTGGGTTAAATGACATAAAAAATCTTTCGATTTTAAGTGTCAACCCATCGATTGAAGTTTTATTCTTGGCTAGTCTAATATTTAGCCCAGTACCACTCAATTGTTCTTTAATTGAACACATAGTATTGTTCAATGTTATTTTCTTTGGCACACTAACCCATTGAATCTCTTCTACAATGATTGTGTCTACTTGGTTTCTAGCAGCATCATCATATTTCAAAATATCTGGATTAGTCCATTGCGTTCCAGGCCATGCATGATAATGTCCAAACGATCTTGCTAGAATTTCGCAGGTCGTTGTTTTGTAAGTTCCTGCTCTACCTGAAAAGATTACGCAATTTCCAGAATTGCTTGGATGTGCGTTCACTTTAATTCTTATGTCCCTCAAAAAACTTAAGTAAGCTTTGAAAGGGATTAAGTCTTTCAAGTCGCCAGTTGATAGCGGAGCTTTATTATCTTCTTTAACTCTTTGCTGTTCAGGAGCTTCTAAATGATTTACATATCCTTTGGACAACTTCAATTTGATGGCATCCTTCTTCCAGTCCATGGCGTCTGGGTACATCCGTTTGAATTGTGTCATTTCTTCTTTTGTAAATTTATCCGCTTCTTTCATCTTTTGTATGTTGTCCAATATTTTATTAGTAACAGACTCATACAACACGTTTTCGTTTTCTGTTAATACTGTTATTTTTTGACAGTATTTAACCAAATTGGCAAAATGCTCAGCATCATTGATCCAATTATAGTGAATTTTTTGGATAACGTGCTTCTGAGACGGATCTATACCTAATGCTTCTAAAGCATCATTTCGCATGTCCCTAGCAGCTCTTTTAAAGACCTTAGGTATTCCTAATATGTGGTAATGACGGGGAATCAATACACCATCTTTAGTAGCTCCTACAGGGTCTACAGCTGCAATTCGAACATTGTCGAAAAATTGATGCCAATTATTATCCTTAATTAAATTTGCATCTATAATGCAGTGCCTAATCTTTTCTGCAGCTTTAAATTGCAAAATTAACTTAACTTTTTCTCAGACAAAATATTTGTCCTGGGGTGGGTCCTCATAGACCTAAGGACTACCTACTCACGGGGGGGTACCCGTGGGTACGGGAGGGTGGGTGTCGCGAGCGCGCTTGGACTTTTTTTTTTAAAAAAAAAATTTAAAA
>QEOQ01000226.1:2817829-2853576 GCA_010279815.1 Brachionus plicatilis
TATAATAAGCTTTAAATTTTTTATTTTTTTTTAAATAATATTTTTATATAAAAAATTTCGAGACTTTTATTTAAAATTGAAAAAGTCTCGAATATCGAATAAAGAGACAAAATTATCGAGACTAATATTTTTGTTTCCCAAACGAGTCTCGATAATCGAGAATTCACTGTAATATATTTTTTAATGATTTCATTTTCAAAAGATAAATTGTAAATTCACTCAAAATAATATATCATGTATGTATCAATAAATGTAACAATTTTATAGAATAAATTAATTTTAGTTACAAAAAAAATTTCGAGATTTTTTATAATTTAATCTTAGACCAAAATTTCATTTAATTTTTCAAAACTATGAGTTCCAATTGAGCTCTTCATTCACCCAATTTAAGTTTTTCTTTTTTAAAAATTAATCTAGAGGTAGTTGAAATAATAAAACTCAAGGAAATAGAAATAAGCGATATTTAAAGAATTTCGACAAGCTTTTATTTAGATTATGATATAAATTTTGCTTCTAAGATTTTTTAATTTAGAACCGGAGCATGCAAAAAATCTATGTATTAATCTAATAATAAAATAAGCTTTTGCATTCGTGCGTCAAATTAACAAGAGCTATGTATCGATTTTTATTCGATATTTAGATAAAATGGCAGCGTTTATCAGCAAAGGCCTGCCTAGCTTTATTATAAAAATGCCAACTGCTGGTAATTTGTGGTAGCCCAAATTTTTGCTATTTGGATCTAATTCGGATAAGTTTCTAAACAGGCTTTTATGCTAGAGTTAATCAAAAGCATTGGCTTGAGTCAATTAAATTTGTTGAATGCTTTTTGGCGTAAATCAAATTAACTAAACATATAAATAATTTAAAATCAGACTTTTTCGCTATTCAAAATTTGCATTTTATACTCTTTGAAGATTTGAAAATTTTATATCAAAAATCGATTTTTAGTTTTTGACTAATTTATTTTTAGTTGCCTAATTTTTGTGAGGCATCTGATAAATGCACCAAATCATGAATGATTAGCTTTAGTATAAAAAACAGGAAATTTTTCAAATTATTTATCATGCAAATAAACAAAATTTAATCAATCAAGTTATTTTTATATACTTAATCAATGACAAACCAAATATAAACTAGCTTATCAAATTTTACAATTATGTAATAGTTTTCCGAAAGCCGATTAGACTTATCTAAAAAATTTTGATATTTAGTCACGAAATTAAAAATTTGAAAAATAATTGCTTTTGAATCCTTCCAAAAATCCCGAAAAATTCCAGAATTAAGGCACTTTAAAATAATGGCAAGCTTTTAAATAATATGTTCAGTTCCAATTTATAATCTGATTAAGATTTGGTTTTAAAGAAAAAAAATGCATGATCACGTACTTTTTTAGCTGAGAAAATTTCTACAGAATTAGAGCTATTTTTGTGAGAAAATTTTTAGTTTGTCCCCCAAGGTTGATAGAAAAAAAACTCTATCATTTTTAAAAAAAAAATTTATTTTTTGGTTTTTTTTTTCTTTATTTTCAAAATTGGATAAAAATAATCAAGTGAATTTTTCACTCACGGAATGCTCCAACACTTGGCGCATCAATGCTGACAAACACAAAGTAATGGAGTTCACAAGATTCGGTAAGTAAGTCTTTACAACAGAACTGAGCTGTTTATGTGCGAATCAGCTTAAATAAGCCACCTGAGCTTCGTAGAGGAAGAGAAGGATCTGGGAGTTATGCTTTCTGGTAACCTGAAATTCTCGATTCATATAAAAATCCGCACTAACAAATCAACCGCTGTTTTCGGCCAGTTGAGAAGAACATTCAGGTACTGGACCATTGAGACTTTCAAGACACTTTACTGCACATATGTAAGACCACATCTGGAATAAGCATCAGCTGTATAGGAAACCTCTAGCAAGAAAGATAAAAATGTTCTCGAGAAAGTCCAGAAAAGAGCCACAAAACTATTCCCAATATTCAGATATTGGAGCTACGAACATCGACTTGCAACCCTGTGCCTACCAACTCTTCAAGAGCGACGTGTAAGAGTTGACATGATTTAATTCTTCAAACTCAGCAAAGGAATTAATCAGGTAAGTTGGACGATACCTCCTGTGCCATCTAGCTCACTGTTCCAAGCTCTAACTGCCTAGGGAATCAGAGGACACATGAGAAGAATCTCCGGTCAAACTTAATCCAAGTGCTTACAAAGAACCAACTTCTTCACCAATAGAATCGTAAATGAATGGAATAATTTACCATAGGAAGTTATTTAAGTTTTAACAGTCAATCAATTCAAAAATAGATACAATACTTTTAAGTCTGGTCTAAAGAGGTCCACACTGAGTTAATGTAGTGGATCTTTTCTTTTTTGCAAGCTTTTTTTTACATTTTTCTTTATTTAGTTTTGTATTTCATCTACTTATTAAAATTAACAGATAGTACTTATAATGAAATATAACTATTAATGTCTTTGTATATGTAACTAGATTTAGCTACCAAAGATTTCTTCCAAGTAAGACATCTTCGAAAGCCTGCTTGCCGTATCTTATCATTTTTATTAATTTAAAGTTCTTTTAAAGTGATGAAAAATTTTTTAACATAGAAAAAAAATAAATACAATTTAATAAATTAAAAAATTATCTAAAAATTTTACTTTATGATTTATTTGGACTGGATTTAAATTTTAATTTAATAATATGTTTTTTTGATAAATAGGCTAGATCTAGCCTGGATCAGAAGGCTTATATCCCGTAGCTTATATCATTATTATTATTTTATATATTCTCTATTTATTTAAGACGCTTTAATAATAAGTCCAGATCTCAGCAATAGATCAAATTAATTGTATTATGTTACTATTTGTACCAATTTGTGCACTAGTTACGGAGGTTGACGGATGATCCGGGAGAATTTTAAGGTTTTGATCGAAAACTTTCTTTTACCAATAGAAGCTATAAGCATTTTTTTTAATTCAAAAAATTTTAAAAAAATTAATTTCAGTGATCAATAACTTTTTTAAAGATATAGATAAAATCTAGATAATTTAAAAAAGATTTATTAATTTAAAAAATCTGTTCAAAAGATATGAGGATTTAAAATTTTTTAAAACGAGCCAGATAACTCATTTGGTTCTTTTGGTTTAAATGTTTCTAATGCTCCAACAATTTCTGGCACAGTGTCCTAATGAACCCCAATTCCAGATTCTTGTATTTACTGATTTTCTCATTTTCTTCTATAATTATGTTTTTGTCAACTGGAGCAGTCATATCGATCAAAATGCCTTTTTTTCTTTCTTCTTGTTTAGCTTTAAATAGTTCGCTATAATACTTCTTTTTGTAATAATTGGGACATCCCAAAAAATAGTTGCTACATCTTTATATACTATTTTTATTTGTTTATCTATGACGAGCTAATGGTCCTTCAGATTAAAACAAAAAAAATTATTAAATAAGAAAAAAATAATAAAATAAGAAAATCAAAAATTTTAATGAAATGAGACAAAAATAAGTGAAATAGAATTTTAAAAAAATTAGTTTGAAATTTCAACTATCTTATTTGGTTGATTTTTATTACCAGATTCTTGTTTATTTTAATTGCTTTATTTTAATAGGTACAATTTGATCATTAATTTTCAAGGAATATAAAGATTCAAAAAAAATCAAATTTATTTTCAAAAAATCTAGTCATTCAAAATACAAAATAATTAAATTAAAAGTTTATTTAAACAAGGCTTTTAGTGAAATTTTTGCTTTGTTTAGAATTTATCTTTCTTTTCCATTTTCAAATGCAAATGAAGAACGATCTTTTTGTCTCTTAAAAAGAATTAAAAATTATCCCAATGAGCCAAGAGTGACTAAATGGCATCCCAAGCATAGAATCGGAACAAGCCGATCTTTTAAATGTTGATAAAGTTTTTGTGAAAAGTAAAAAAAGAAGATTACATTTTTTAAAGATATTTTTATTAATCAGTTATTAGTGAATTGTTTAATTTTGTTTAAAAAATAATTGTTATAATTCTTTTTTAACTATTCTTGGCACAACTCTTGATCTTTAAATCCACATCTTTTTGATTTCGATTTCAAGGTTTGTATCATCTGGAACAGCCATGCCGACATCCCTTAAATGGTTGTTTCATTTGTATATACTTTCTGACAGATTCTTGACAATCTAACTTGTATGTTCTGGTGGTATCTGGTGTTAAGTACTTGGCAACAACTAGACTTTTAGTTATTTGAGCTTCAAACAGAGAAGAATCAGATTGATTGAACAGAAAAGATTGTTTATTTTTTTTTTTGTTAACAAAAAAAAAATAAAAATTTAAATGATATAAATTTTTTCAACGTCAGCCTTTGGATAATGCATACCTCCTATAGACAGAAGTTTATTATTATTATTATTTGAAGCAGCTAATTTGATTTTATTTAGATATATAGGTAAAGTTTTACAAATAGACGGAAATAAATTAATTATGAATTATCGATTTTTAAATTTTGTTTTCTTAACAAACGTCGATTCTGAGCTTACCAAATATCAAACAATAAGTGCTAATTTTTAAATTTAATTTAAATTTTTTTTTTAAATCTAAACTAATTACTTTGTTGTAATTGCTTGCCATGCACAGAAAAAATTTATATTGATTATCAAAATGAGATTATCTTATGATGCATGGTTAGACAGAGAAAAAATTTAATTTAAGATTTTTTCGAATTTAGTGCATCAGATTGATTAGATAAACAAATGCTGAGTTTTAGATAACACTCAATGCTCATTTAACTAATTGAAAAGAAAATTTGTTTTACAAACACAGTCGATTCTCGTTTTGAAGAATTGTTCAAAAAAGGTATTTGTTATATAGAGGCTTGCATTTTAGATGAAGATAATTTACTTGATAAAAAGATCTAGTTCGATTTCTATAAAAAATAATTTTTTTTTCAAAATAAAAATGTAAAGTAATTTTAATTTTTAATTTATTTTAAAGAAGTTTTATAGAAAAATTTTTTTTATATTAAATAAAGGTTTTTGAAGTGTTAAAAAGTTATTTTTTTAATTTTAATCTTATATCATCAATTCACCGATTCAATTTAAGTGTAATTTTCTGTGAGCTTTTTTGTTTCTTTGGTTTTTTCTCTGAGGTTTTATTTTTGATCTTAAATCAACTAGGATCGAATGGAACAAAAATAATAAAAAATCAGACAGAGCCCAACAAAATGAAATATCTCATTATCTTTTATTTGTTCCATGTTCTTTATTTGTTAATTGTGGAAACACTTGAATTTCAAAGGCCGAATTCGAGCATGATTAATGAAGCTGAATCCTAATTCTTGTTAATTATCACAAATTAGTAATGATACCAGTATTTATTTATTTATTAATAATATGTTTTTAGGGTGACTCTCAGACTGGATAGAAACGATCTAGCGATTATAGTACAAAATGGTCCAATTTATTTATTAACCAAAATTAATTTATTTTTAAATGATAATTTTTTATCTGAAAGAAAAATATTTAATTTATGGATTGAACTTCATGGCAACGCATGGAATCAGTCATGTTTATAATCTTTTACACCTATTATGACCATTTTGCTTAGACAAAAATTTTCGATTGCTTTTGGTAAATTTTCTGGATTCATTTCTTTAACAACATTTTTTTTCTGCATTATAACGAAATGATGTCGGAACAATTTCCATCATTACCATTCTGATGATATTTTTAAAGCATCATTTCAAGTAGTTGCTTTATAAACTTTCCAGAACATATATTTTGATTTACCTTTTAAACACTTGGTACATGGTGAAATAAGCGTCCAGACCATTAATTTTTCTATCAAAATTTTTGCGCACTTAATCTTTACAGTCTCTAGCTTGCGTTGCTACTTTAAAACAATAATTCTCTGACTGAGCATCGATACCAAGAGTGATTTATCATCAATTATAAATTCATATTTTCTCTATTTAAAGGCATTCAACAAAATTTAGATACTTTCTTCAGGTCAATATTTAAGAGAGATCTTTTTTGCTTTATTTTACTTCTTGGTCTTTATTTATTTATTTGAAAAATTACACCAATCTCCACGATGACAACAAAAATTAAATATTAAATATAAAAAAAATAATTATGCCAGTCAATATTATTTTTACATTGAGTTTTTTCTTGTTTTTTGAATAATTTTCCATTGTTTTGTGAGAAAAAATTACATGTTTTTTAGGTCGATTTTTATTGACCTGGTGGTCACTTGTATTGGTTTGGTCCTCGATTTTATTTATATAAAGTTTACTGTTCGCGATAGCCTTGAATTGCCTGAAAACGTTTTTATTTTTTTTCTCCAAGTTGTATAAATCATTTTTTGTATTTAATTAATTAAGTAAAAAATTTAATTAGTAGATTTTTTTTCTAAAGTCTTTTCGGAAAATTCGAATTTATTTTTGAAGAATCAATCTGATTTTAGATTTAAGAGAAATTATGTTTGAGAATTTTTTTTCTAATTAAATGTCAGCTTTTTTGTAATTATCTTTTTTTTGTTCTTTAAATTTTATAACTTTATCTAAATCCACGTTTTCAACAATTTTAATCAAAAAAATGTCATAAATCAGATTGATTCTGGCTTTAAATAAAAAAGAAAAATTTTCAAAAAGAAATCTACTTTTTAAATTTATAGCAAGAATCAATCTGATTTTAAATTTAAGAGAAATTCAGGATAGGTTTTTCATAAATAAAGAAACTAAAAACTTTTGCCTTTTTATCATTCTATACTTTTTTTTGATTAAAATTGTTAAAAACGTGGATTTAGATAAAGTTATAAAATTTAAAGAACAAAAAAAAGATAATTACAAAAAAGCTGACATTTAATTTAAAAAAAAATTTGAGTAAAAATTTTATTTAATTTTTTAAATAGTAAAAATTTTCTTGTTTTTATTTTAAAAATTAAAAATTGCGTGAAATAAATTTTTGTTTTTTTTTTTTCGAATAGATATGATTTGACTTGATGAAAAAATTAATTAAAAAGTCAATTTTAAATAAATTTTTGCGCACGTTCGCCCTGTTCATAAATATATTGAGCAAACTTAAGCGAACAGGCAGCAAAAAACCTTTGGTTCGATACAAAATAAATGGCACTCGGGGACCAAAGCGACACAAAACCACTGATAATCAAATCAAATGTCAAAACAAAGAAGAAGCAAAAACAGAGCCACCATTGTCAAAAGTCTACTATCAATACATTTGTCAAGATGGAAAAATATACTCACTTTCACCACATCGAACCAAAATTTACCACACTGACCAACAATCAGCTTTTTTCGGCCCCATACGCTTCAAAGCCATTTTAATGCTCTTTATCTTTATTCTTGCCTATGTGGGCTTGAACAACTACCTCATAATGTTCGTCTACTACGGCTCACAAAATCTCAAATCAAACCATCTGAGTGAAAAAAATAAAATTTTTTTTCCCTTTGTGTCCCTGTTGAGTGACCAAACAAACAAAATTGGCAAAGTAAACAAATCAGAGGACAAAATTTTGTCTGAAAATTTCACCATACTCATTGATCCATTAGATTTAGACTTTAGAGGATTTGAGAAAAATGCATCTTCCACAAAACACGTCTTTTTGCCAGAGTCCTACTTTCAACCAAACAGTCATTGTGTGCTTCCCAAACTGGACCCGTATGAAAAAGACCTCATGCAATTTGTGAAAAAAGAACCGGACATTATTTGCAACCCAAAACAAAATTGGATCTATGTACAAAATGGAACAATCAGAGTATCCAAAGCTGCGATGCAGAAACACGGAGTGATAGTGTGCGCGTACATCCCCCTGTACCGGGGCAACAATGACTTTACAGTTTATGAGGGCAGCAGGATTTTTCCAGTCATGGACAAGATGCCGCTAATTTCGGACTTTTTCAAAATAGACTGCCGCTCCAAAGATGGTGCAATCTACAGCAACATTCACTCGGGCATAGCCTACGACTCGAGTCTTCACATAAGACACATGTGGAACCCGTTGCCAAAGAGAGCCCTGGGCTACAATGTCCTAATGTTTGGCTTTGACTCGGTGTCGCGCATGAGCTGGATCCGTATGCTGCCCAAGTCCTATGCATACATGATCCAAGAGGGCTTTGTAGTTTTGAAAGGCTACAACATTGTGGGAGATGGAACGCCTCAGGCGTTGCTGCCAATTTTGACCGGCAAAAAAGAGACCGAGCTGCCCGAGGCACGCCGCGGATTCATCAACGCCACTCACGTGGACGATTTTCCATGGATTTGGCAAGATTTTAAAAATGCTGGATACGTGACCCAGTGGGCCGAGGACATGCAATCAATTGGAACTTTTCAGCTGCGCATGCTAGGCTTCAAGCGGCAGCCAGTTGATCATTACATGCGCTTGTTCTATCTGGAAGCGGAAAAGTACTATGCCAGATTCAGGAAATTGTGTCTCGGATCGCTGTCCAGACACCAGAACATGATCAATTGGGTGAAAGAGTTTTTTTCTGTTTATGACTCGAAGCCCAAGTTTAGTTTTGTGTTTCATTCGGAGGCAAGTCATAATCACAATAACCCGCTTAGTTTGCTGGACGATGATTTGAAAAGGTTCCTGCAGCATTTGAAGTTAAGTGGAGTGATGCAAAATACTGTCTTGTTGTTCATGTCCGATCATGGTGTCCGGGTCAGTGATATCAGAAAGTATTCTCAAGGAAAATTGGAGGAGGTATGTTGGTAAATTTTTAATTCAATCATTAATCAAATAGGATCAAGTATGGCAACATGATATCTACCATTTGTTTGTTTAGATTAAGATTAATTACTCATGCCATGTTTTTTGCTGATTTTGTTTGTGGAATTCAATTAATCTCGAATTGGGATTTTTTTTTAGTTCTTTGAAAGGCTTAAATATTTTTAGATTAGTTTTGTATACAAAGTTAATGCTTTTTTATGATTGTTATTGGAAAAATTTAAAATTAGAATTTGCTTATTTAATTTTTTTTTTAATCTAATTAAAAAAAATAAACTGCCGCTGAAAGCCCTAGTGTAAATCATTTCACTGTTGTAAATTAATTTACGATATTTTTAAGACTAAAACTGTGAAAATTATATTTAATATTATTATTAAATAAATATTAAAATATTTTTTCGATTAATCTTGACTTTTCTTTTTAGATATTTTAAAGTTAAAGCTTTGATTAAAATAAAATTAGTTCTGATAAAACTATTAATTTTTTTAAATTATATTAATATTCTATTGGACTTTTTTAACTTTCAAATTTTAAGCGTATTTTAAGCCATTTACTTTGAAGCCTTAATCTCCTGCCAGTTCAGCTTCATTCCATTAAATGGGTCGTAGTAATTAGGACCATTGTCACTGAAATAAAAAAGATGGGGAAGAATAATCTTGTTTTTGATCCTTCAAATTTAAAAAATAGGAAAAATAAATTAAGTTAAAATACTGGGCCTTGTCAAATTGTTCACAATCTTGTCAAATTGTCCAAGACCTAAGTCTGGGGAGATAACTCTCTAAAATTATATTTAAAATAAAAAAAAAAGAAAAAAAAGTTAATAGCTGGACAAATAATTTTTAAGAAAATAGAAAAAATTTATTAAAATATAATATATGTATAATTTTGAAAATAAATTCATATAAAAGTCATTTTGAAATTCATTGATTACTTAAAATAGAAAAAAATAAAGTTATTTTTGGGTTTTTTAATCCTTAAATTATATTGTTTTTTTGTTGAATCTTTCTCTAAAATTTTATTTGAAGTTGCTTCAATAGGATCAGTAGTAGTAGTAGTAGTAGTAGTAAGAAAAACCGCGGCATGAAATGATCATGCGGAGCGCGTCAACAGTAGATGACGCCCTGTAGCGATGGCGAGATGCTTGTCGAGGTTGTTCTTGAATGAGTTGACTGTAATTGAGTTGATGACTTCGTCTGGTAGGCCGTTCCAAAAGTTAACAATTCTATTATTGAAAAAATTGTGCCTTGGATTACAACATCTTACTATTTCACGCCTGAAAAGTCCTCTATGACCCCCTCGCGGCTCCGAGCATAGCGGTTTTGCGTACCAGTTTATGTGCTCTAAATTTGATTCAAGCTTAAATTTCTGTATTATGTCTCCGCGGATACGCCTTATTCTTAGTGTAGTTAGCCCTAATTTGCTGCATCGATCTTCGTAGTTTAAGCTTTTGAACTCATGTATGGTTTTCGTGGCTCTGTGTTGTACTTTTTCTAGCAATTTTATGTCTTTCTGGGTGTATGGACTCCAGGCCGAGCTTGCAAATTCCAAGTGCGGTCTAATATAACATGTGTAAAGCTTTTTCCAGAGTTTTGCGTCTCTTAGGGTAAAAGCGTTCTTTAATGAGCTGAGTATAAAGTTTGCGTTAGCAGCGGCTTTACAGACTTGGTGTGATGGCTTAAGATCATTAGAGATAAAAATGCCGAGGTCTCTTTCGCTTGTGGTTTCAGTTATTCTAATGTTTGTATTTGAGCTGTGGTCTGACATTGTGTAGGTTGCTTTTGGTTTGTTTTTGCCGATATGCATTACTTTGCATTTCGATAAGTTTAATCTCATCAGCCACTTGTTTGACCAGTCGTTGATTGTGTTTATGTCGTTTTGTAAACTTGTGGTGCTGTTTTCAGGGTGGCTCGGGTCTATTTTGGCTAGAATTTTCGTGTCGTCGGCGTACATTTTCGGCTGATTGGTAATTCCATCACTGATGTCGTTGATGTAGATGACGAAGAGTGTAGGGCCGAGTACAGATCCTTGTGGGACACCGCTTAGTACCGGTAGCCAATCTGATTCGTGTTCGCCTAGAATTACTTTCTGCTTCCTGTTTTGTAAGAATGAGCGTATCCAGCATAGGAGTTTCGATTTGATGCCATATTGTTCAAGCTTGTGTATGAGGCGAGCGTGTGGTACGGTGTCGAAAGCTTTGGCGAAATCGAGGAACAGAATGTCCAGCGGGTGATTCGAAGCTGATGCTTTTGTTGCGTAGTCCATTGTTTCTAAAAGATTAGTTACGCATGCTTTTTTATTGACGAAGCCATGTTGATTTTCGGATATAAGCTTATTTTGTGACAAGAACGACATGATTTCTCTTTTAACAATTTTTTCAAGTACTTTGCATACAACTGATGTCAGTGAAATAGGCCTGTAGTTCGATGGGTCGGTATTGTTGCCTTTTTTAAGGATTGGAGTTACTAATGCTTCTTTCCATTTATCTGGAACACTTCCAGTGTCTAACGAGAGCTGGAAAATGCGTGTTAAGGGAAGGGCGAGCGTGTTAGCGCATTGTTTAAGTACGTGAGGATGGATACCGTCCGTGCCGATTGATTTATGGGGGTTTAGTTGGCTAAGAACCAGTATAACGTCAGAGGCTGTTACTTTTATTGTGGAGATAGAGTTGGGCGTTCTCGAGGCGAAGACTGGCATTCCTTCGATTGTTTCCTCTTGAACGAATACGGAGTTAAAGTGTTGGTTTAAAATGTTCGCAATCGTGGTTTTGTCTTGTTGAGCTATTCCTTGTTCATCTTTCATTAAATTGATATGAGGTTTAACCTTTTGCTTGCTGTTAACGTATGCATACAGTCGTTTCGGGTTGTTTTTGTCTGATGCTAGCTTGTATTCGTAGTTTCTAGTAGCCTCGCAAGTTTTTTTTTCTACTTCAAGTTTTGCCTTAGTGTATTCGAGTTGTAGCTGACGATTTTTTCCACCTGAGGCTCGAACTTTGTTCCAGCTAGTTTTTTTTTCATTATCAGTTGCTTTAGTTCTTGGTTCATCCACGGAACTTTTTTTCTAATGACTTTGTGGTGTTTTATTTTCGGAATAAAAGTGTCGCATGCTGAGTTATATATCCTGATGAAAGAATTGTAGCAGCTGTTAACATCCTGTTCAGTGAAAATTTTGTCCCAGTTGGCAGTTTCAAAGGCTTTGTTCAATTTGGCATACTCGCCCTGGTTATACTTGTACCTACAGCTTATAGAAACTTCTGATGTGCAAGTAGCAAGTTGGTACTCCCATGTTAGCATTAAGTGTGCTTGTTCTCGCGCTCCGAGCAGTATCAGGCATAACTTTTTTTGAAAGCCATCTTTTCTTTTTAGCAGCATCATTATCATTTGGTAGCGAGTTTAAAACTTCAACTGCAACAATTACAGGAATGGTATCTTTACTTGATTTCACTAATTCATATTGTGTAATAGCTCTGTCTCTTTGTTCGCCGACAATAACAGTCAACTTTGAAATATTCAAATTATGCCAATTTAAATTTATTGATTTAAAATTAATTAAATAAAAGTGTGAATAAATGGATAATTTTATTTTTATATAGATATTATATAAAAATAAAAATTTTATATAGACAATTTACAAATTAAATTGTCCGGTCAGGTTACACGATCCAAAATAATAAATATATGAAAGTAAATAAAAAATTTGGTTACCTCAATATTTTTTCTTTCTTAAAAAAATTGAAATAATTTGGCACTTCGAATGAAATGACATTGAAATGAAATTGCATTTTTGGCATTCAATTTCATTTCAATTTTTTGAACATTTTTTTTTTACATAAATTAACGTAAATTATCGTAAATTACTAACTCCGGAACACCACTGTATATAAAGAATTTATATTATTAACTTATTATAAAAAAATTTAATATTTTGCCAAGTCAAAAAAATTCTTTTAATTCAGGTTGATCAAAAAATTTTTTCAAATATTTTTTTTTATTATTCTAACAAAAGGAATTTAACTCTCAAACTTTGTTTTAGAAAAAAAAAAAAAGGAAAAAACGCAGTTCGGCGGCGTGTATAACGAGTATAACGAAGAACGGTGTTCTTTGAGCGTTCTTTTTTTCTGGGTATAAAAATTTAACTTTATTTATTTTGGCTTATATTTTTTGGGGATGACAAATTAAATTTTTTTAAGATGACAAAAATAACTAAAAGTGATGACTAATTTAATTTGTTTTAGCTGTCTATAAAAAACTAATTATTCTGACAAAAAAACTAAACGACTGACAAATTTTTATATTGAGATGACTTTTTTATAATTTTTCACTGACAAAATAAAACCTTATTTGTAGACAAAAAAAACTAATTTTAGTGACGAAAATATTTATTTAAATGACAAAATATAAAAAAAATAAAAAAATATAAACGATTATTTTTTTTTTAATTTTTTTCCCTGAGTTGTTGATTTCTTTGGTCTTCCTCGTTATATTAAGATATATAGAAGAAATAGCCAATAGAAGAATTTTTGATATTATTTTCTGAAAATGAATTTAAGCAAGGAAAAGAATAGTCTAAGATTGATTCGACTAAAGATTTATATAAATTTCCTAGTGTGTTTTGATTGAGACCCTTTTTTTTGTTTGACAATATCTTAATAATATTTAGTCTTTTATTGCAGCGTTCTTTAATTTTGTCTACCAGTATATTATAGTTTAACTTAGAATCAAATTTAATACCAAGAAACTTGATTTCTTTTTGGCTCACTATTCTGTTTTCATAAATTTTTAAGTTTAGATTATCACTCTCTTTTTTGTACATAGAAAAGACTACTGAACAAGACTTTTCAACTGATATCTTTATTATCCATTTAATAAGCCATTTTTCTAGTTCGTTGGTGTATTTATTAATTATTTATTATGTATTTATTATTTATTAATTTTACTAGCCATGCTAAATTTATTATTTTTATTTATTTGTTTTCTGTACCGAGATAAGCTCCTTCAGAATAAGTTAAAAAGTAAAATAAAAAAAATTCAATTTAAGTTAATAAAATGAGATAAAAAAAAGAATCAAAATAAAGTAAATAAGCTAAAAAAATGAAAGTTGAAAAAATTATCAGTGAAGTAATTTGTTTGTCACCTAGTTTAGTGTTCATTAGTCATTAGTCATTAATTAAATTAGTCACCATTTTTTTGGTTAATCTGTCATCCCGAAAATATTTAATTTGTCGGTCAATTAGTTTATCTGTCAGTCAGTTAGTTTAATTGTCACTCAATTAGTTTAATTATCAGTGAAGTCGTTTGTTTGTCACCTGGCTTAGTTTTTTTGTCAGTAAATTTAGTCTTTTTTGTCAGTCCATTAAATGATGGCCATTTATTTTGGCGAATAATTTTTTGATACCTAATTTTTATAAAAATACTGCTCTTTTTACACAAATTCATCTAAATTAACAACACTTGCCTTTAAATTAATTAAAAATGCATCCTAATTAAAATACAATAAATTTTAAAAAAAGGGTCTATAGTGATAGGTGACCAGTTCCAGTACCCCTCACCTAAAATGTGTGACCAAGGCTGGTCACCTGATTTACGAAGGAGTAATATGTGACCAGAAATTGGTCGCCTATTTTTAGTTTGGTCACTTATTGTATTTAACATTTAACATATTTTTAATCTCTTTTAAAATAATTTTTCAAAGATTCAGACTTGAAAAAGCTAAACTTTATTGGATCTTTTAGAAAAGAATAACTAAAGAAATATGACATATCACTGTAGACCCAAAAATGAATGGGCTAAGAATGGGATATTTTTTTAAATTGATATTATTATATTAGAAAAGATGTTTTTTTATTAAATCAGCGAAGTTTTTATTAAAACAGTTGTTTTTTATTAAATTAGCAGCGAGGAAAACAAAGGGTCATTTATTTTTTGTTAAAAAGAATTTTAAAATTTTCTTTTAATTAATTTGCTTATCTTTTTTTAGAGCTTTTTTCTTCTAACCACGAACACTTGTTCTTCAAATTTGTCCGGATTTTTACCTCTTTAAAAATACGTACACCCATTTGCAAGATTAAATCTAAATTTTTACATGATAAGATAATTAAATCATGATCCATAGATTGGTTTTAAGCCTTGAATCTGCATTAAAATCAAGCATTTTAATTTTAATGGGGGCATTAAAGCTTGAGATTTTTTTTCAAATAGTCAAAAATAAAATACAAATTGGAAAAATTTTATTTGGATTCAATTTTTTGTTCTGGATCAAATGTAAAATTAAAAAAATAATTTTTATTTTTCACAAAAATCTCAAGCTTTAATGTAGCATTAAAATTAAAATGCTTGATTTTAATGCAGACTCAAGGCTTAAACAAATCGTTAGGGGATGTAGTGTGAATTAAGAATGTTTTTACATGGTCGAGATGGTGTATGGTGCACGTACCAAAGCTCAGTTTCGGTTTATGAAACTGCTATATCAAACAACAGAATACGGTACATGTAACTACAGATTTATTTTTGATAATTAAAAGCTTATATTAGTATTGATAGATCCACTAGAATCTTTAAATTTCAATATTTTTTATTATGTTTTGAAAAAAATTTAAATTATTTTAGATTACTAAAAATGATTAAATATCCATATCACTTTTCACTTTTAATTTTTTTTTTGTCAAAAGTATTCAAATAATTAACCAAAAAATTTTACAGTTGATCTCCTGAGCTGGTGTTTGTATTTTAATAAATGGTCAAAATTCAGGTAAAGTTGACCAAAAATGCTTTCTTCGTTTTTTACCAGCGCTCATTTACATGTATCGTTTACACCAAAGGCTTCAGCTTTATTTTGGCACCTTTTTAAATTAATTTATCCTTCATAATCTTTAGATTCATAAGCCAATTTTATAAAGACAATAATTACTCATATCCAAAAATACAGCATATCATGTCAATATTACAGTCTATATATAAAAATGCTAAACAAATAAAATTCTGCTAATTAAATTTTTCATCTACAGTGAAAATTCGGTTTAAGAGAATAAAAAATATTTTTGTTGTCTCTAAAACCGATTATTCTCTAAAATCGATAATGGCTGTTGACCGAAAAAGTGTCTTATCTGGGGAATAAAAAGAATGATTTTAAGTGATAATATTTTATTAAAAAAAGACAAATTTATTATTTAAATCAAAAAAAAGCTAAAATTTCATTTTATAGGATATAGATCAAGGATTTTTGGTTCCGTTGATTTAAGGAGCAGGATGTTTTGAAGGTAAAATTAAATGACAAATTAATTTGATAAGATGAAATGGTTTAATAATTTTTTTGCCGATTTTTTTTATCACTTTCTTATTATTCCGGAAGTAAATTTCATAATTAAAAGCCGACAAAAAATCGAGAAAAGACAAAAATCGTGTCTGTACTATTTTTCAAAATTCTCTTAAATCGATTTTCTCTTAAATAGATATCTCTTAAACCGAATATTTACTGTATTGTTTTTTTTTAATTAAAAAAAATTATTCATGTCAAATTTGATTACAAAAAAGAAATTGTTAATATCTAAAAACTAGACTTTGATGAGAGTGGTTGGAAAAAATAATTTAGAAAAGAATAACTAAAGAAATATGACATAATATTTTTTATAACAAAAGAGAATTTTGTTATAAAACTATAAATTTTTTATTTAAAAAAGAGTAAAAGACATTATTATTTTTTTTTGAATAATAAAGAGTTCATATCAATTTCTTTTTATTTAAAAAATTTCAATGTTTTTTTTGATAAAAAATTTTAGATTTTCGTGTTCTCTATTGTTGTATTAACTTAACTTCTTTTTTATCTACCTCACTTTGATTTGCAACTAATGCTCAATTTAGCATTGTGAAATTCAAATAGAAATTGAACAAAACTTTTTAATTTTTTAATAAATTAAAATTTAAGTTCAATCTCTTAAGTTTATCTCTCCTAATTCTTTTTGATTGCGATAAAATAGCTCAATTTTCGTTTTAAAATAATTTGAAAACCGACGGCTAGAACCTTTATTTTGGTTAGTAGTTGTATAAAAAAAAGTTTTAGAACTAAATGACACTTTTAAATTCGAAAATTCAAATTTAAGGCACACATCAAATCCATGGGGTAATTTTTTGAATATAAATTTTAGATTTTTTTTTTGAGAAAAAGAATTATTTTTTGCACATTTAATGAGACATTACAAAAAAAAATTAATTTTTATTCTTTTCTATAAACTATTTTTGAAAAAAATTCGAAACATCTTGTTATATGACTGCATTTAAACTGAATTTTCGTTTTTTAAACCATAAAGTGTATCTTGATACTGGGACATACTTCATTGCACTTTTTTTTTCCAAAAACACAATTTTTATTTAGTAAATTAGATCAATACTTAATTTAAAACTTAATTTTATTTTCTTTTTTGTCTTTTTTATACATTAGTTAAATTATTTTAGGTAAAAATAGGTAAATTAGGTTAATGTTGCAGTATTTTTTTTAATTTGTTTTATTATATTTTATTTTAATATATTAAAAATATAAAAAAGTTTTGTTCAATTTACTAAAAAATTATACCATCAAATTAAAATGTATTGAAATAAATTGGAAAGTCTTAATTAATAAAAAAATTTAACAAATATAAAAAAAAATTGTTTTCACAAATAAGTAATCAATAACATGAATTTATTTTTTTGATGATTTCTAAAAAAAAAGGAAAAATTTATCAAAATCTTTGAAAAAATCAAGAAAAGCCAAAAATTTATCTATTTTTCAAATTTATTTATTTAAAAGAATTTAAAAAAAAATTTTTTTAAGAGACTCCCATTTTTTAGTGTTTTGATGCCTCGGTCATTTCAAGAACAATATCCAGAACAAATGAAAAATCTCCGATTAAATTCCCGAAAACTCACGACTCCATTTGACATTTATGAAACTTTTAAAGATTTGTTAAACTTTGAAAATATTGAGCGACCACAAAAAAAGCCTCCTCGTGGCATAAGTCTTTTTAGACATATCCCCTCTAATCGATCATGCGAGGACGCTCAGATAGAAGCTCATTGGTGTTCTTGTCTGAACTGGAAAAACATTGACATAACTTTGAATACCAGTAAAAGTATACAGAACTTCACTTCAAATCAAAATAAAATTGCTCGATTTTCCCAATCAAATTTCAAAAATTTTTCTCAGTCAACTTCAAAGGCTGAAAACTTGAATTTTTCCACCTTTGAGCATCTTGAGCCAAAACTTGGTCAATATTCACATCTTGCCCTTTTTTTGGCATTCGAATCAGTGAAATTTATTAATTCTCTGATTGATAAAGAGCTAAAATTTTATTGTTATCAATTACGTCTTTACTCAATACATAAATTGTCTAGGTTGATCATAAACAGACAGGTGCTCGCTTTTAAGCAGAGTAAAGACATTCACGGCCGAGAGGCCTTGTTTGAAGAGAACTCCAATATTGAAAAATATTTTGAGAATGACATTTTAAAACCAGTTGAATTGAACAATTCAAATGTTTCGAGGGTGGTGGGCGATCATTTGAATTTTGAGCATGTTTTCCAAATTGTGTTGACAACTTGGCCAGGAAATGCCACATTTGAATTGGCATGTAGATACAATCGATACACTGGCAAGATTAAATTCAACAAAAATGAAATAAGTCGAATAAATAGCTACAAGTCTTCGGCAAATTGTATTATGAATAAAAGACCTGATTTGAGGGCCTATTGTTTTTGTAAATATTTTTAAAAAATTATTATTCAAAAAATTTATATCTAATAAAATTTTATTTAAATATTTTCAATTTCTTTAATTTAAAAAATATATAAAAATCGAGGTGAGCCTTCAGAAGAAGAGACACATAAAATACAAGGTAAAATCCACATAAATCCACATCCTCGCTATAAAAAGATCTTTTCCAAACAGCACAGTATTTCGATGTTCCAAAGTTAAGATGTGTCAGAATTATAATTTTATTTTTTTAACAGAGTGGATCACAATAGAAAGCACTAAAATAACTATATTTCACTTATTTTGTATGATTAATTCAAAAATTGATGTTATTTTACGTAATCTAATACAAAATCTAGCATGAGTTTCAGACTTGTGTGTATTCATTTTCAATTTTGTTTCTCAAAGTGTTTACAAAATTAATCTGAAATGATTTTAAGCAAATTTGATCATCGCCGGTTCATCTTTTTGAACAGCCCTGTAATTTTTAATTTTCTCTGGAAATTGAAAAAAAAAGGAAAAATTGACAATTTTTGGCTTTAATTTTCTTAATCTATTGATGCTAGATGAGATCGATGCATGATTAATGAACTATCGGCAAAGTAAAAATTTTGATCAAATTTAAAAATTAAAAATTGATCAGAAAATTTTTAAATGGGCCATTAAATTTCATCATAGATTTTTACATATTTGTAAAATTTTTTCTCGATAAATATAAAAAAATTTAAAATTAAATAAAAGAAAAATTTCTTAATGCGTTAAAAAATTTTTGTAACATTACTATAATTTTAATAATATTTTTTTAAAATAAAAAGAAGAAAATTTTCTCTGTTTTAGGTCCACTTCTTTTTGTGATCTACATAAACGATATGTTAGAGATCATTTCAAATAGTTGTGAAGCATATGCTGATGATACAAAGATTTTATCAGTTATAAAAAATTTTGATTCAGTCCTTGACCTTCAAAACGACATTGATAAAGTTTGCAAATGGTCTGAAGATTGGTCTACTCAGCTTAATGTTGAAAAGTGTAAAGTTCTTCATATAGGCCACAGCAATGAAAAATTTAATTACTCAATTTATTCTCAGGCACTAAATAAGTCGGATTGTGAAAAGGACTTAGGAATTTACATTCAAGATGATTAGAAATGGGACACTCAAGTAAAAAATGCAACGTCGAAAGCAAATCGTTTATTAGGAATGATAAGAAAATCGTTTAAATTCCCTACGCTCGAGTTGATTAGGTTACTATACTGTTCACTTGTCAGACCGCACTTAGAATACGCGATTAGCTCTTGGTGTCCTTATTTTGAAAAAGATGTGAATGCGCTGGAAAAAGTACAAAGAAGAGCGTCAAAATTAGTTCATGAACTGCGTCATTTAGACTACTCGGAACGACTATCAAAGTTAAAATTAACCAACTTGAAAACAAAAAGAGTACGTGGCGATTTGATTCAAATGTTTAAGATAGTTAATGGTATAGAGATTGTAAATTTTACCAACGGGATCAATTATAGTTCAAACACCAAGATAGATAATAGAAGATATGAGTTGAGAAGACACAGACAGAACCTTACACGAGAGCTAGTTAGGAGTTGTGTTCCAAGATTTAACTTTTTTATTAACCGGGTTGTCAATGATTGGAATAAACTACCGGAAGAAATTATCAACTCAAGGAATACAAACAGTTTCAAAGCAAAACTTGATGTTTGGATGGCGAAACGATTTGAAGCGACTGCTATAGCTCATTAGAGCTCTGCTTGGTTGACTCCAAGCTGCAGTTTACACTACTACTACTACTACTACAAAAAAACATCAAAAACAAATTTTTATTAAGTTTTGAATAATCTACTATTTTTGAATAAATAGCTAAATTTTATTTTATAATTCATTTTTTAACGTCCTTATACATATATTTTCCATCTTTTTTTAAAAAGAAACAAAAAATACTTTACAAATATTAATAACTTTTTATCTTTATATGTAATTTTTTTTTAAAACTTTGCCAAGACAGGCGTAATTTTGTGAAATTAATAAAAATAAAAATAATAATTATTTAATACATCGCCAGAATAGGCTTTAATTTAATCAATAAAATAACTTTTTAGTATTTGATTTTGAATTGAAAAGCGGTACTTCTACTCAGGTGAAAGTGTCTCTGACTTTGAAGTTTTGTCTCAACAACTTAGGATTCAAAAATATATAGAACCTTATTAAACCAGCTTTTTGACCCAATATGAGACTCATCTCTCATGGTCAAACAATTATTTTCAATCTTATATTATATTTTTTTAATTAAAGTTGGGAATTTTCTGTACTTTTTGAAAATTTAATTACTTTTTTCCAAGATTTTTATTTTTTTATGAAAGTGGATTTTTTTTTATATTCTTAAGAACATGACTTCCTACTGACTCTCATTATTCTTGTAGATAATTTCAAGAGCTTTCCAAAAATGTGTATTAAATTGTGGGTCAGTAAAGGGGTCGGTTTTTTCTAAGCTATATGTATAAATCAAGAAAACTTGGGTTTATACAAAAAGCTTAGAAAATTCTGAATCTTATTTTTCGCATTTTAATTTTCAAATTTGATTCATTGAAAGCTCTTTTAATGAATCGAATTATGTATTTGTCTTCAAAAATAATGGCGTTTAGAAAGAAGTCAGATTTTTAAAAAAATAAAAAAATTTAATTTTCAAAAAAAAATAGAAAATCCACTACCAAATGACATGCTAAAACTTTTAAAAAAATTGTTTTTCTTTGTAAAACAAGCGCGGACTTTCAAATTTTCAAAATTTGCGGTCTATGCTTTAGTACGACCTATTTTTCTTAAAGGATGTTTTTTAATTAAAAAAATAGATAATTTTATGAAGCTGAAAAATTAAAAAATTTCCAGACTTTTTAAAATATTGAATAAATTGTTCCATGACAAAGTTTAGAGAAATAAGGTTTTATATTTTTTAAAAGCATTTTGCCTATTTTTGATGCTTAAATCAGCTAATATAAATTACAATATTAATTTTAAAGCGTGAATTTAAAGCTTTAAAGCATTTCTGAAAAAAATAATAATTTTTATTATTTTTGTAAAAAATATTTTCTTCAAAAAACTCTGAATTTTAAAGCCCATTTTCTAAAAGTTAATTCAAAATTGAATTCTAAAAAAAGTGTCTATCTTCTAAAAGTCAAATTGATACTCAAAAGCTTGCCATAATCAATCATTTTAAATTGAATCAGAACTTAAATCCAAATGATGATGCTGAAGACAAAACCTGTCAATTTTTGTCCGATTCAAGGACTTAAGACTAGAAGATTATTATAACACCATTAAAAGTGCGTTTAAATTTTAAAATAAATTACAAGAAAAATGTTGTGTTAATGAACAAAAAAATCTTGTTTGAATCAAAAATGCGCTGTGTTTCGACTACGTGTAATTTAAAAAAATTATTCATCGACTTGAGATTGAATAAATCATGCCATTATTATTTCTAATTAAAGTTACTACAGCAATCGACAAAATCATCCAGCTTTTATTAAAAAATCTTTCGACAATTTAGAAAAAAAAAAAAAAAATTTTTTTCATGCAACAAATTTACATTTTATTTTGTTCAATTAGATCTAACAATTAAAATTTAAATCAAATACAAAATTAAGCTTCTTACATAAGCTAGTTTAAATAGCAGAAAAAAAATAAAAAAACTTTTTTTTTTTTCTCAAAATTTTCTAAATCATACAAAAAGTATTTTTAGAGAGCATTTTCTGACACGTGTTAATTCAATTAAAAAAGTCAGACAACAAAATGACCGGCCCAAATGCAGAGGTCGAACCGGACCAAATTGTAATCTCAGGCATATCAGGCCGCTACCCACAATCCAGCAACATTGACGAGTTTGCCAAAAATTTGTTCGACGGAGTGGACATGGTGACCGAGACGGACCGCAGATGGCCGCCAGGTCTGTACGGCCTGCCGCGCCGAAACGGCACTCTCAAGGACATATCAAAATTTGACGCGCAATTTTTCGGCGTCAACCCCAAGCAAGCAGATCAAATGGACCCTCAGCTAAGAATGCTGCTCGAAGTGGCCTACGAGGCCATATTCGACTCGGGCATCAGCCCCTCGGAGCTCGCAGGCACCAGGACCGGCGTCTACATTGGGCTCAGCTCTTCTGAAGCTCTCTACGCCTACTCACACAATCCATCTGAGCTCTCTGGTTACTCGATGACCGGGTGCGCGTCCAGCATGCTCGCCAACCGTCTCTCTTTCTTTTTTGACTTCAAGGGCCCCAGCTACACAGTCGACACTGCTTGCTCGTCAAGTCTGGTCGCTCTGGACGCTGCCGTGCAGTCAATCAAGTCAGGATACTGTGACTATGCAATTGTTGGCGGTGCCAATTTGCTCACAAGGCCTCAAACGTCGCTGCAGTTTCAGCGCTTGGGCATGCTGTCGCCGGACGGCATGTGCAAGTCGTTTGACTCATCTGGCAAAGGATATGTCCGCAGTGAGACTGTGTCAGTGGTTTTCATACAAAAAAAGTCCACTTGCCGCAAATACTACGCGAGAATAATCAACTCAAGAGTGAACACAGACGGAGCCAAGGAACAGGGCATCACTTTTCCCAATGGCCAAGTTCAAGCTCGTCTACTTGAAGAGCTATACACCCAGTCTAGAATAGACCCAAGAATGGTTAGTTATGTAGAAGCGCATGGAACTGGCACCAAAGCCGGCGATCCACAAGAACTGAATGCCATCGCTGACATATTCAGCAAAAATAGAGCTAATCCCTTGCTGATCGGCTCCACAAAGTCCAACATGGGACACCCTGAGCCTGCCTCTGGTCTAGCAGCGCTGTCAAAAATTCTAATTTCTATCCAGAGTGGCATCATTCCCGCAAATCTTCACTTCAAAGAACCAAATGGCCAAATCGAAGCCTTACTTGACGGAAGACTTAGAGTTGTGGACAAAAATATGAAGCTAATTGAAGGTTTGATAGGCCTGAATTCTTTTGGCTTTGGTGGTGCCAATGCTCATTTGTTGATCGAGCCAAATTGGGACAAGGAAAAAAATTTATGGTCAGAAAAGAGCTATGTGAATGAGGTGAGCAAAAAAGTGAGACTATTCCAGTTTAGTTCGCGCACTGAACAAGGCTTGAATGAAATTTTAGATTTGGTCGAGCAATCAGACGACTTGGCACTTAGTTGTATCCTGGAGCCTTTGTCCCTTCAATCCACACATGCCTTCCGCGCATTCACCATTCTAAATGGAAAGAGCCAAATCAGAGAGTTCAACCATGAGCACAAAGAAAAAAGGCCTGTTTGGTATGTTTTCTCGGGCATGGGGACCCAATGGACTGGCATGGGCTGCGACCTAATGCAGATCGAAACTTTCCGCCAGTCCATCCAAAAATCAGCTCTCATCCTAAAGCCCTTTGAGTTAGATCTGGTACAGATCATAAACCATGCTGACTCGGACACATTCAAAAGAACATTGAACTCATTTGTGGCCATTGCTTCAATTCAGATCGCGCTGGTTGATTGTTTCAACCAGTTGGAAGTGAGGCCAGATGGCATTTTGGGCCATTCGGTGGGAGAACTTGGCTGTGCCTATGCAGACGGCTGTCTCACTCATGAAGAGACTTTGCTGGCCGCGTTTTACAGAGGCAAGTGCATTGAGGAGGCCTCTTTGCCGCCCGGAGCAATGGCTGCTGTCGGCCTCACTTGGGCTGAGTGCAAAAAAAGATGTCCGCAAGGTGTGGTTGCCGCTTGCCACAATGCCCCAGACACGGTCACTATTTCCGGACCGAAAGAGCTTGTCGCACAATTTGTCCAGCAGCTGAAATCTGAAGGAGTGTTTGCCAGAGATGTGGACTCTTCCAATGTGGCCTTTCATTCCCACTACATGTGTCAAATAGCTGCCAAGTTAAAAGACTATTTAAATCAGGTGATCAAAGAGCCACGTCTAAGGTCAAACAAATGGATTTCTTCGTCAATAGAAGAAAAAAATTGGCACTCTGAATTGTGCAAGTATTCTTCAGCTGATTACCATGTTAACAATTTGTGCAGTGCTGTCTTGTTCCAAGAGGCGCTCAGTCATGTGCCTGCCAATGCTATCACCATCGAAATAGCGCCGCATGCCCTCCTCCAAGCCATACTCAAAAGATCTCTCACCAAAGACAACATATTCATAGGCCTGCTGAACAAAAATGCCTCAAATCAAATAGAGAATTTTTACGCCCAACTGGGCCGTCTCTATCTCAACGGAGTTGACTTTAAGCCGACTAGACTGCTGATTGACACAAAATGGCAGCATGCGCTCTATCCAATACCGGTGAAGACAAAATTTTTGTCACCACTCATGAAATGGGACCATGGTCATTCGTGGAATGTGCCCAAATACACTGACTTTACTTCTCAAGCAAATGGCTCCACATCTTCCACAGAGGCTGCTAATTTTAGCTATGTGATTGATCTAGAAGGTGACAATGCATATTTGAGTGGACACCAAATTGACGGAAGAGTGCTCTATCCGGCCACTGGCTATATTTGTTTGGTGTGGCAAAGTGTGGCCAAAATGGCTCAAAGCAAACGTCTCGGCATGATAGATGACACAAATTTAGTCTTGCCGGCCATTGAATTCCAAAATGTAGAAATACACAGAGCTTCAATTTTGAAAGAGGGAGAAAAAATTAATTTTGAGGTAAATTTGATGGCAACAAGCGGTTCATTTGAGTTGACAGAAGGCGGAAATTTGGTAGTGAGCGGCCAAGTGAGACTTTTGGAGGAAAAAATGGACCCAGACCAAGCCAGTCAAATGAACACTCTGGATGCATTGTCAAGAATAAAGAGAACAGAAAGCATGCTCAAGGAGGAAGTTTACAAAGAGCTGAGACTCCGTGGCTACGAGTACAAAGACCAGTTTCAGCCCATAGAAAAGTGTGACCTGAATGGAACCATGGGCTTGTTGAAATGGACGGGCAATTGGGTGCCATTTTTGGACGCCATGCTTCAAATGAATGTGCTCGGACACCAAAGAGGACTTTTGCTTCCGACCAGAATCCGAACCATCCAAATAGACCCAGCACAACACTTGAGTTTAGTTGAAGACTGCAGCTTGCCAGTCATGTTCGATCCTTACACCAAGACCACAATTAGTGGCGCTGCTCAAATAATTGGTCTAAACGCAACCGTGGCACCCAAGAGACAAGTCTTTCAGCCCACAATAATAGAACATGTCAAGTTTGTGGCCTATTTGGACGATGTGAACAACAACATGGTTCAACTGAGCCAACAGGAACAGACCAAACAAGACCAAGTTAAAGAGTACATTCAAAAATGTTGTTCGACAGTGAGCGAACAAAGCCATGCATCGGCGTCTTTAATTCAATTTTTGGCCTCTCAAAGCAACAATGGAGCCCAATTTTTGAGCGCATTTAGCCAAGATAAAATACTGAATATAAACAGTGACAGAGTGAACAATTTCAAGGCTATGGTTGACATTTTTGTTGAGAATTTGCATCCTAGACCAAAAAAGGAAAAGATTCGCCTCTTGGAAATATGCAGCTCAATGAGCTATTCAATGTGTGCCACTCTGACCAATTTGCTGCGCTCTCATCCGCACATATGCGATCAAATCGAAATTGGCTATGCTCAAATTGAAAGTGTGAGCGATTTGGAGGCCCAGTTTTTCGATCAAATCAGCTCGGACTCTTTGTTTAAAGTGGAAAAAATCGACTGGAAAATTGGCCAAGACAACAGCTTGAGCAACCATGTACCTTCAACAATTGGACAGTTCGACCTGGTCATTCTTAACAATTCTAATTTGTCCAAGTACGAAAATGTGCGCTCATGGTTGCACAATACTTTGGCCAAGTTGACGCACAGTTTTGTTCTGGTGGTCGAGGATTTTGTTCATGAAAAAGCATTCAAGCAATTAATTGCCAATTTGGAGCATTCTGTTCTGAAAAAAGATATCAGCGTGCCATCACCATTTGATTTGGAGCTGATGCAGACGCTTGGCTTGACAAAATTGAGCGAGCGGTGCGCATTTTCCGAGCAGAGTCTATGGCGATTTGGCAAAAAATACCAAAACAGCTGCTTTGTGAACACGGACAATCTGGCCGAGTTAAATTGGCTGGACGAGATCAAAACAAGCCTGAGCGATCCAACAATTGACCGAGTGTTTTTACTAAGCCAATGTGAAACAAGCGGCTTGGTCGGCCTGGTAAACTGCTTAAGAAAAGAGTCCAATGGTCACAAAATAAGATGTGTTGTAGGCAAAAGTTTGGACCAAGTGCCACAAAGTGTATTGGACAAAGATCTGGTAATGAATGTGTACAGAAATGATGAGTGGGGCTCGCTGAGACACGTGGTCACCGACGCACACAATTTGCTCGTCAACTCAGACAAAGACTTGTTCAAAGATCAATTCAGCCGAGACGAGCACAATATGTGCGTGAACTGGCTGCAGCGCGGTGACCTGGCCTCACTCCGCTGGATCCAAGCGGTCGCTACACACGCTCACCACGTCATTTGCCAAGTGGCATATGCAGCGCTCAATTTTCGCGACATCATGCTCGCCACCGGCAAGCTGAGTCCCGAGGCCATTCCAAACTATCACAAGATGCAGGACAATTTGCTCGGCATGGAGTTTAGTGGTCATGCTGACGGACAAAGGTGCATGGGCATTGTGAGCGCGCGCGGTCTCTCCACTCAAGTTGTTCTGGACAAAAGTTATGTTTGGCAAGTGCCGCATGAGTGGAGTTTGTGGGACGCGGCCACCGTCCCGGTCGCCTATTCGACCGCCTACTATGCCCTGTGTGTGCGCGCCAATCTCAAAAGAGGAGAATCGGTGCTGGTGCACGCGGGCTCCGGCGCTGTCGGACAAGCAGCCATCAGCATTGCGCTCAGCTTTGACTGTCAAGTGTTCACCACTGTTTCTTCTGAGCAAAAGCGAGAGTATCTCAGGTGTCGCTTCAACGATCGGCTGTTCTTTGCCAATTCGCGTGATCTATCATTTGAAAATGATGTTTTGAGAGAGACGCAAGGCCGCGGTGTCAACATTGTGCTCAACTCTTTGTCCGAGCAAAAATTGCAAGCGTCTGTGCGAGTTCTTGCCGAACACGGACGATTTTTGGAGATCGGAAAATTTGATCTGAACAAAAATTCCTCTCTTGGCATGTCCGTGTTTCTCAAGAACATCAGCTTTCATGGCATTCTCTTGGACTCTTTGTTCGACAAGTCAAACGAACACGAGTGGAAGACAGTGCATGATTTGGTACAAAATGGAATTGAGACTGGAGTGGTGAAGCCTTTGAATGCGACCATATTTGCCAAGGATCAAATTGAACAAGCGTTCAGATATATGGCGCAGGGAAAGCATATTGGAAAAGTTCTGGTGAGCTGTGCGGCAACGGCAGTTCGCGTTGAAGCCTTGGCCAAAGTGTGGTTCGCTCCGGACCACAGCTACATAATCACAGGAGGTCTGGGCGGCTTCGGTCTAGAGCTAGCCGAGTGGCTTGTGGAGCGCGGGGTCCGCAATTTAATCCTCACTTCTCGGTCCGGCATCCGAACTGGATACCAGACCCGCAAACTAAACATGTTCGAACAAGAGTACAATGCCAATGTTCAAGTGATCAGTTATGATGTCAAAATTTTGTCCCAATGCAAATTGTTAATCCAAAAAGCCACCGAGATGAGCAAGAGTGGCAAAATTGGCGGAATTTTTCACCTGGCCGCACTGCTCCAGGACGCCCTGCTCGAAAATCAAAGTGTGACCAAATTCAAAACAGTCATTGACATAAAATATGAAGGCGCGCTCAATTTGGACACACTGACCAGGAGTAGTGAGCTGATGGAGGACACGGCTTACTTTGTGGTGTTTTCGTCAGTGACAAGTGGTCGCGGCAACATTGGCCAGTCGAACTATGGCTTTGCCAATTCGGCCATGGAAAGAATTTGCGAGAGAAGAAAAATGGAGGGCAAAAATGCGCTCGCCATCCAATGGGGAGCCATTGGTGACGTTGGCCTGGTGGTTGAATCTCACATGAACGGATCAAACGAAACTGTGGTCGGCGGCACTCTCCCCCAACGAGTCTACGGATGTCTCAGAACACTGGAACATCTTTTGCTAATCAGCAATGCAGAACAGTGCGCCACTTGGTCTAGTTTTGTGCCGGCGTTTAGCGGCGCTGACAAACACAGCCAAAAGCCAGACACAGACAAAAGCTTGGTGCAAACAGTGGCCAACATTATGGGAATCAAGGACTTGAGACAGATTCGCAACGAAAAGCAAAGTCTGGCCGAAATGGGCCTCGACTCGCTGATGAGTGTGGAAATAAAGCAAATATTGGAACAAGGCTACAACATCAATTTGAGTATGAAAGAAATTCAGGCGCTCAGTTTGGAAAAGTTGAAAGAAATGCAGCATGTGGCACCGGCCGAGGCCAAAGTGGCCACAGAGCAGAATTTTTCTGTCAAAGAAACAAAAATGCTCATGCCATCCCAAATGGTTGTCAAACTAAATGAACAAGTTGATGATGAAAAATGTGTTTTTGTTATTCATCCGATTGAGGGCCATGTGCAAATGCTCACAGAATTCGGACACAAAATGAAGTGCAGTGTGTATGGCATTCAGTTTACCAAAGAGGCTGTTGAGACCACCAGTTTGCCACAGCTGGCCCAACTCTATTGGAAGGAAATAGAAAAAGTGAAAGGCGCTGACACAAAAATAAACTTGTGTGGCTACTCGTTTGGGGCGTCAGTGGCCTTTGAGATGGCCCTGCAAGAAACCAACCGCGTCCGCACACTCACTCTACTTGACGGCTCCCATTCCTATGTGAATGTGCAGGTGAATGCGTACAAGACCAAGCTGCAGCTGGATAACTCGGCTGAGACCGAGTCCGAGGCTTTGTTCACCTTTTACCAGCAGTTTGGACAAGTTGAGTCCAGGACTGAGTTTATCAAAAATTTGTCTTGCATGAAAACTTTTGAGAGTAGGGTTAAATTTGTGGTCGATGGTTTGATGCAGAATTGCAGCTACAAATTTGATGCTGCGGATGCAGAGATGGCGGCCAGGGCGTTTGTCCTCAAACTCATGATGTCCTTTGGGTACGAGCCGATGGAAAAGTTGAGGATGGAGCGAATTTTGTTGATCAAGTCACAATCTCAGACTAATTTGATTTCTAATATTCAAGCGGTTCTTGGCGCTGACTATGGACTGAGCAAAGTGTTTGAAGGAAGAGTTGATGTAAAAAGTGTGGGTGGCGATCATCAGACGTTTTTGCAAGGCGATAATCTTTCGGAAGTGGTCCAGCTTGTTGAGTCCAGTTTTTGTTAGCACACTGAGAAAAAAATTTGATTTTAGGTCTTGAGGACATTTTAGTTTTATTTGTTTGATATGAAAACATTTTAGTTGAAAAAAATGTTTGATTTAGTATAAAAAATTTAGCAAAAAAATAAATTTTTGATAAAAATTGTAAATCTTTTTAATTGATTTTTTTTCTAAATAATCAAAATTATCACAAAGAAAAATTTTAAATGTTGTAAGAAAGTAAAATTTTTAAAACCGATTATTAAAGGGCAAATTGAAGTTCAAGATCAAATGTAAATTTCGAATCAAAATTTTTAGTTTTTGATTTAAATCAATAGGTATTTTTTATCAATTTTTAAAAAAAAAATTACCTAACTTTATTAAACATGATTTGTTTAATCTTTAATTAGATAGAAAATTATATGAATTTCTATTTGAAGTAAAAATTAAATGCACATCAATATTTTGAAATTTTACAATACAAAATTTTAATTTTTTTCTCCGTAATGTATTTTAATTAATATTCAAATATCATTTGAAGCCATAATTTGGATACTTTAAAATAGATTGTAAATTTGTCTTTAAAGTTTTTAAATTAAGATTTTAGAAGAATCAATTAAAGATCAATTAGAATAAAAAATCCTGTTTTCTTTTAATTAAAAAAGTAAACATCTTATTTTTGAAAAAAATCTGTTTAGACTAGTCAATCTTAAAAATATAGTTGATTCATTCAATTTCAATAAAAAGTATAAACAATTAATGGGTAATTGTCAAGTATTAAGCGCTAAACATTTAGTAACTGTCGGCAATGACCGAACTGTTTTTATTGAAGCAGAAATTATTCATATGCCACAAATTTATAGATCGGCAATCATAATTTCTAAAAACAATATACCAATAGCCTTTAGCTTTTCTAGCTATCAACTAAAGAATCTTTAAAGAAACTAGAAAAAATCTCTATAAAATGTTTGACTGGGTAATTTTAATTTATTGTACAGAGGATAAATCAGTAATACAATTTACAGAACATGTTTTGGTCCTTCACAACTCAAGCTTTTTAAGAATCATATTTATATTTAAAAAAAATTTTTATTTTTGAATAAGACATAAATTTTGGGCTTTATTTTTTGGAAAATATTTTAAATTCAGTGTATTTTCTTGCTAATTTAAGATTTTTTTCTTGAATTTTTGTTTTATTCTTATTTTTAATTTTATCTAAATCGCTTAAAGAAGCATATTTATATTGTAAAAACGGTAAAATTTTAACCATCGCCTTTGCAACACTTTTCAAGGGCTTTAAAAAAAAAAAATTATTTTTAAAATTATTTATTTAAATTATATTATTAAAAAAAAATTATTAGAAAATTTTTCATACGTTTGTAATTTAAATATTCGAACAATCAGGGAAATTAATCCTAAATTAAATTCTGCTCAAATGTAAAACACTAAAATCTGCAATGAGGCAAAGACAATGAGAAAAATAAAATGTAAAAATCTTTTCTGTACTTTTTGTACTTTGTGGTAAATTTAATTTTTTGACGCTGTTCCGTTATAAACTTTCTTAACTTTTTGAGTTTTTGATTAAAAAGTTTAAAAATTAATTTAATATTAATTTATTTAATTAATTTTCATTTTAAATTATATTTCTCTAACTGACAAACATTAAACATTTCTTTCTAGAAAAAAAAGAAAATAATGAAAAAAAGGAAAAATTTTTTTTTAAAATTTACCACAAAGTCCTTTCCTTTTTTTCATTATTTTCTTTTTTTTCTAGAAAGAAATGTTTAATGTTTGTTTTGTTCAATGTTTATTTGAATTTTGAAACCTTGTCAGAATTTTAATTTATTTTATCATAAAATTAAAAATTAAACGGGATCTCGGCGGAACACTTGCACAGAGTCTCAGGCTTGTTGTCAGCTAGAGAAATATAATTTAAAATGAAAATTAATTAAGTTTTACGAGAGTTGTTTAGAAGTCTCAAAAATAAGTCCGGACAAAATGAATTTTTTTCCGTTCCAGGTAGTTAATTTAGTAGTGTTAATCTCCAGATAGTTCCAGGTAGGTAAAAGTCAGGACAAGGACTTGATTTAAATTTTTGAAGCTTTGAATTTTTGAATTTTTGGAACTTAAATTTATTTCAAAAAAATTTCTATTAAAAAAAATTAAAAAAAACATTCAGAATATTTAGAGGGTATGTAAATTAAAAAATTTAAACATAGATGCAGATTTGGTCTCTCAGCATTATTCATAATAAAATTAAAATAAACTTTTAATTTCATACATTTTGGACGAAACAATAAAGAAATGCATTATTTGACTACCATATTTCATCAAATAAAAGAAAGTTCGGTAATCAAAAGGTTTCTATTATTCGAATTTATTAAAGTGACTAGAATAAAAAAATTTATCAATTATTTGTCTTTTATTAGAAACGAGAAAATATATTTTACATGACAAATGTCTGACAAATTTTATTTTAAACGAGATACATTCTTTTTGACAAAAACAACTTAAATACAAGGAAAATTGTGACTCAAAAATTAGCGATTTTCTTCTATTTGTGGTAACTTTTAATGATGAAATTCAAAAATATAAAATTTTAAATCGAATTTATAAGAAAGTATTTTGAGTGCAAATAAAACATAAACAATTTAAAATAGAAGGTATAACAATTAAATAAAAATTTGCTTCTCAGTTATTGTTATAATAAAAATTGAAATTAAGTATTAATTTCACACAGGTAAATAAAAAAGAGAGAAAGCATAAAAAGTAATGTTTTTTAAATTTTTTTTTAAATAAATTTTTTAAATAAATTTTTTAAATAAATTTTTTAAAATACTATGATAAGCATAGATTTATTCGAGTCTACTCGCAATCATATTGAGTATATAGAATATATTATAAATAATGAGAAATCAATTTTATCAGAACAATTAATTGCTAAAGCCATCTACAGATATGAAAAAGTATGGCTGCCGTTGTGTCAATTTCTTGATTCAAAAAAAAAACAACTGTCTGATTACTATCCACCACACGATGTAGCATGGGTATGGCGAAGTCATATGCTTTCACCAAATGAATACAGAAACGATTTGACCAAGGAATATGGCCAAGTATTTGACCATTCGTGTTTCAGTTTATCTGAAATTTTTGACAAACAGGCCATCACTGAAATCGAATGGCTAAATTTCAGTGGTTTTTCATTCGATTATGTTGATATTCTGTCAGTTGATCAAATATACAGCACATTCAAGTCCAGTTTTTCAGCTAATCTTAAAGAATTATGTGGTATCGCAAAAGAATTTGCTTACGATCAAAATTATTCTATTTTCAATGAAGAATTAACCAAAAGTGGAATAAAAGAATATGAGAAATTTTTGAATTTCAGATCAACAAATTCACATGCTTTTTTTGTTCCAGACTTTGCTTTAGACTTGGTTTGGCATTCCCATTTATTGCACCCAGGAGCTTATTTCAATGATTGCGAACTTTTATTCGGAAGACTGATGCATCATAATTGTATTCAAATTAAAGATGAAACTTTAAGGGAAATTTGGTACTCTTTTATCTCAATAATTACAAATTTTTCAACAATTAAATCATTCGAACTTAAGAAATTAAATCAAAATAATTTATCTCTCAATTGTAATATTGAATATATTGGAATTTTTGAAGTTGAAGAAATGAGTATAAAGTCAACAAATGATGAAGAAGCATTATTCCAAACTTCTATTGTAAATGAGAACCAACAACAAATGCTAAAAAATAAATCAATTACAAATCAAGAAATTGACTTCAGAAAATCTGATTCATGCTTTTATCTGTCAGTAGAAAAGAATGAGCAACAAGGAAAAGAAAATTTATCATCTGCTAAAGATTTTATTAAAATCAAACCTTTTAAAGCAAAAATTGATCTTTTTATTCCAGAAGAAAGATTATCAAATGATAAAACATTTACTTTTGAATGTGGTAAAAAAGAATATTTAGCATCGATTAGATATAGTCTTAGTCCAAATCAAAAGGTGAACGTTTTAAGATTTGGATTTGAAAAAAATCTGTTTAGACCAGGCAATCTTAAAAATATAGTTGATTCATTCAATTTCAATAAAGAGTATAAACAATTAATGGGTAATTGTCAAGTATTAAGCGCTAAACATTTAGTAACTGTCGGCAATGACCGAACTGTTTTTATTGAAGCAGAAATTATTCATTTGCCACGAATATATAGATCGGCAATCATAATTTCTAAAAACAATATACCAATAGCCTTTAGCTTTTCTAGCTATCCTCGAACCGATCCCAACCAACCTGGTTTAATAATGAAATTAAATGGGCCTCATGAATTCATTTTATCAACAAAGTGGAAAAATAAAACAAAATTTGGCTATTTGGAAGTTGAATTAGGAAAAAACATGACCGTCATTAATAAATCTTTAAAATTTGATCTGCCAAATAATAATACCGATGCTAGAGTTGATATGAAGAATGGTGAGATAGAAGTTGAGGTTAAAGAGAATCAAACAACTTTTAGCGATATAATAGATATTCTGATCAACTCTCTTGCTATCACTATGCAATATGTAATGTTTATGCCAAAGCCTTTGCTAATTTACAACGAAACGGAAAAAAGACTTGAAGAAAAGATGACTGACGAAACGCCTGTGAGTATTAGGAATTCCAAGCTTTTAGATTTAATGGGATTCAATGATTTGCTTGATTTAAATATGCTTTTTAACTTGAATGAGAATAATTTAAGTATATGTTCGTGCATTAATAATAGAAGATGGTTTAATTTTTGTTCTCAAATTATGGAAGATGATCAAAGGGCAATGAGATTTAAAACAAAATATGAAAATGGATTTGCAACAAAAACGAAAATAACTTTCGATGGCAACATTAGGAAGTCAAAGAGTGATTTAACAAGAAAAAATATTGGAGTTTTAACTAGAGAAAAGGGTGATCCATGTCCAACTGAATCAATAAATTTGAGTCAAATTAATCTGGTTAATATTCCGAAAACAGATCTATATAAACCAACAATTTTATCAGGACCAAAAACAAAAAATGGGTATCAAAAATTGAGTGACATAAGTTCAAACAATAATTTTAAAACCTCTAGTAAAGCATGCGTTTTGCTATAAGATATAATTCAAAATATTTTTTAATAGTGAAATTTTTTCAGTTTTTAAAATTAAGTTTTGTTTTTTTAAATAAAATTTTAGTTCTAAAAAATAATTTGACTTATTCAATCAATTAAATTTATGGCTGATCATTTTGAAGATATACTTTAGCTTTATTAAGATCAAAATTTCAAGGAATAAGTGTAATCTTCAGCTCCTGGAAGAAACTTGCAAAGAAGTATTACATATAACGAACATGAAGTCAGAAAAATTTTGCTACTTCGAATGGAAAAACAAAACCTATTTTAATAACGTCAATAGTCACTTTCTTTAGGCCTTTAAGAATACTGGCTTAAGAATATTTAAAAAATTTTAGGTAATAATCTTATTTTATTACCTAACATTTTCTTTTTCATAAAAATTACTAAGGAATATTGATTAGGATCTTGGAAAAGTATTTATAATTCTTTATAAAGGATCTTAATAAGGAATCCTGATAAGATTTTTAATAGAAAATCTTTATATTATCTTCTAAAATGTTTTTCTATTAGGATTTGAAAAGAATTTAGATTGGAATCCTAAAAAAAAATCCTACAAAAGTCTATTTGGGAAGATTTTATTTTAGACTCTTTAAAGTATCTAACAGTTTTTTATAACAATAATTAGTGTTGGGATCCGTACAAGCGGCCACTTAACCGGCCAAAATTTTCAGAAACAGTGACCGTGTCCGCATTAGCCGGCCAACTTTTTGGCGGGCGGCCATTTGACCGGCCAGCTTGGCGGCCTAATTTTTAGACCGCCAAAAAAAACGGCCAAATATAAACGGGCGGCCAAAAAACCGAGAATAAAATAAAAAATTAATATAATTTAAAATATATTT
>QEOQ01000226.1:2855218-2873672 GCA_010279815.1 Brachionus plicatilis
GTCCCGGTCATTGGTGATCCGGCAGTGGTCACAATGGTCGTCAGATCCCTAGCTTACGCTTTATAAAAGCGGGGGAAGATGTGATATAGCGACATCTTTGTCGATATCACTGGAGTTAATTAACTTAACCATGAGCGTTTAAGTTATGAAGGAGCATGAATACATGTTCCAATACGTCTAACGAGAGAGATCAGATAGACGGGCCCAAGGGTACTATATATACCCAAACATTACAGGAACTGGGTTAATTAAATTAAAAGAAAAGTCTTGTTGATTTTATTTATTAACTTAGAATGAGATTTTTTTGTTTTTTTTTTTATAATTAAAATTGTGAATTCTTAATCTGTTTTAAGTACAAAAAAAGACAAAGAAGAACAGTTTGCTTTACAAAATGCTGATTATCAATAGCTCGAACTAAAAGCTAAAGAAATATTTAGACAAAAGTAAATACTTGTTCGGGCCTAGATCGAACTTTTAATGATTTTTTTATTCTAGTTTCTAAAAATGAAAGCCGTCATGATTTAGAAAATCTTCTGATATGTCTCCTGATATTTCTTTTAGCACTATAATTTTTTTTTTATAAATTTGAGTTTTTGTTAAGAGAAATTTTAAATGCTACTAAAATATTAGATATAATAGTACTATATGGGTTTATAATTTTAATTTTTAAAATGGAATACGCTGAAGAAGACTATGAGATATCAAATAAAGTTGTGAGTGATTACTTACACAGCCTTGGCTATGATGACGACTACAATGAGCTTAAAAAGTTTGATAAAAAAAATGAAAAAAATGATGATTTAGCATGCCGACCTGTTCCAAATTTAAACTTTTTAAAATTTCACCCTGTAGCTTATCTATTTAACTCGGAATTTCTAATCGAATTAGTCAAAAATAATCGAGAAATTTTTAATGAATCAATTTCCAATTTGGATAATCAAACCATTATCAAAGAAAATCTCAAATTTATTCAATGCCTAGAAGATTTTAGCTTTATTCGGTCAATTTATTACCATAAACATTTTTTTTTTATCTCTTTTTTTCTTTTATTGTCCCTTAGTGCCCTGAGTATTCCAATATTTATTTCCATTATTTTCTTTTTTTTTATACTGATTTTTTTTAGGTATAAAATAGTCACCAAATTTCTGCTAATTTGGCTAAATTTATCCAACAAGTATGTTCAGGAAGCTAAAAAAATATTTGTATTTATTAAACACAGTGATTTGGTCGAATTGTCTTTGAAAAGAAGACATTTTACATTTTCATCTAAATCAGACATTAATTTTGTTTTTCGAAAGAATATTTTTCTGATTTTAAGAAAAAATTTCTATCAACTAAAAAAAATTAATCTTGGACTATTAAACAATATTGAGCAAGATTGGCAACATTTTATTTGCTCAATAAATGATTCAGATTTGAGCCCAGTGATGAGAATTGATGGTCTAGAACTTGACGAGTTAACTGATAATTATAGCCATAGCTGTGTAAATTCAATAATTAAGCTAAACTCGATTTTAATATCAGAAAATTTTAAGTTAATTATTTTAAAGTTTTTCTATTTATTTCAAAATGGTTCTGATTTTTTCAAATTTTTTATTTTGGCTCTAAATTCGGTACTTGGAATACATAAATTTGTAAAAAAATTAAAAAAATTTGAAAAATTAAGTAAATTGATAGATCAAGAAGAGGAAACCTCGGAGATAGTCCGCGTTGATCCATTGAAATATGACGATAATCTAATACTGTATTTAAGATCATGTCTTCTCAGTTCCTTTGACTTAAAAAATCAGAGAGATAATCAAGCTAAAGCGGAAAAAACAAAGCTTATCAGAATGGGACTAGAATGTTGTAGTTTGTATCTTGACCAAATTGAGACCAGTCTAGGCTTGGAAGTTCCACAAGTCAAAGTTTCTCAAGCATCACCAGATAAGCCCGAATCCGAAAATTTTGTCACACTTCAAGAAACTATTCCTGAAAATCAAGAGCTTATTTTCGAGGATGAAATATTCGAAGCTGAGAATGATCCAAACAGCATGGCAAAGGAAAAACTTAAAAATTTTGAACCCGAAGAGCTGAGTCCAAAAGAAAAACAAGAATTATTAAATACTAAAAATTTATTTTATGAGCTGAAATATGCTCTAAAATGGAAGACTAATGAGTGGAAGGAAAGGGAAAAGCGGGCCAAGCATGTTAATGATAGAAAGCCTGGTGAAATAAGTGAATTTGGAATGAGAAATGAAAATCATCTTTTGGACAATGATATTTTAATTTATAAATCAGGCTTAAGAAAGAGAACAGATTTAAAGTCGGAATTGAAGCAATTTAATGAAAAAAAAAGCAAATATTCCAATGATGAAAATTGGGAAAATTATCGGAGTGAATCGCATAGTTCAATTTTATCTGATATTATGGCAAAAAGAAATAAGTTAATGTGTCAAAGTGATGAAAGTGAGGAAATTTTTGGAGATTGATTTTTTTAATAAAAATTTTAGAGAAGAAATAATTTTTATGATTTTGTTTGACATTTTTAATTTAAATTTTTCTTATTTGAAAAATGAAAATTTTTATAAAATTATCATGAGGAAAAATCTGAAAAAAAGTATTTAACATGTTTAGTTGGTCCTGTTTTTTGCTTACCAAAATCTTAAACATTTTTCCAAGAAAATAAAGCAGGATTGATTTAAAAAAAATTAATTTTTAAAAAGGTTTATAAATCACTTTTTGTTTAAATCCAATAACTCAAAAATTTTAATGTTTTCTATAATTTATTTAGATTTTACAAATTTATCTTGAAAGATTAAAAAAAAAGATTAATTAAAAAATTATTTAGAATATAATAAACCTTTTGGTTTTTTTATTTAAATTTTCTTCTTTTTGCTGGTTTTCTTTGACTTGTGTATCAGATAATTTGTCTGGGTTGTTTAAAACAAATCCTCCTTTGTTATTCTCGACCTGTTCTTTGCACGAATCGTACCAATGCTTGATTTTGCTATGCGTCATCATGTCTTCAAACGCTGGACAGCCTTCATACGAAGATATAGCCCCGTACAGTGCCTTTTAAAATGATAGTTTTTAATTTAATACAAAAAGAACTATCGGTAAAGATTAGGTTATTTTTTCCCAACTCAACTAATGGCATTTTGTTTTTTTTTTAAGATCGGAATGATTTTACAAAACCTTTTAATGAAATTTTTCCATTTTTTCTATCACCAAATAACTTCCGAAGATTGGAATATGAAAAATAAAAATTGAATCATTTTTGTTATTTATAAATTTAATTTAAAAACTAATCTTTATTTAACAAATCTAGCCATATTTTCAGATAATTTAGGGTCAAAACCTGTAATTGGAATTTTGTTTGGAGCCAAAAAAAATTTAAATTATCAAAAAATTCAGGCTGTATTGCTGAAGGCTTAAAAGTTGATTTTTCGATTTTTTATGAAAAAATCATTTTATTTAATTTATAAAAACTACATTATCTAAAAGATAATTTTATGCTATTAAAAAAATTTCACCAGCTTTTGGGTGTATCTGGAAAGTTATGAAGGTGTCTTTGGATGTTTTTCATTTGAAATTTTAATGTGATGATAATTATTTTAGGTTAAAAAGAGTTAATAAAATTCAGGTAATTAGAAACAAATATTTAGAAAAAATTTTTTGTAATAATTTTTTTGATTAACACCGGTGTTGTTTTTTTAAATCCTGGTGGTTGTAAGTTATACAGCTAACCAAAAATTAGGCATTGTGAATTTTGGAACCAAGACCAAAAACAAAAATTTAAAATAAAATAACTTTGTTACTATGAGTCTAAAATTTGTTCTACAAAATGTGTTAGAAAATCATCAAAGATACATTGCAGACTAAGTGCAGAGACTAAATTTTGATGATACAAAGTCTGTATCATCTGATACATTTTGCAGAACAATTTTTAGACTCATAGTAAAAAAGTTATTTAATTTTAAATTTTTGTTTTTGTTCTGTGTTCCAAAATTCACAATGCCAAAAAATTATTTAAAAAATAAACTTTTTTTTGTTCGAAATTTGAACAAAATTATAAAAAATTACGAAAAATGTCAATTTTTTGCTTCAATTTTCGTAAAATTTCGTAAAAAAATAAATTATAAAAATTTGAATTTTATAAAAAAAATATAGGTACTTTCCTAATATTTAAATTACTTAAAAAATATGACAGAAAATTATATATTACATTGTAAGAGGGCTAATTATAAGAAAAAATACTAAACTAGTGTAATATTACGTAAAATTACGTAAGATTATATTATCTTACATTTTCTTACATACAAGAAATGATGTAATATTATGTAAGCTTACATTTTCTGACATAAAATTACGTAAAATGATGTAATCTTACCCATTATACTGTCAAACTTTAAACACTGTAATTGCTATTTGAATTGAAAAAATTTTGATTTAAATTTTTTTAAAAGGAAATTAATTATTTTTAATTGAACTTAAAAATTAATTAGCAGGAGAAAATAATTATTACCGTAGGTAAAAAAAGTAAAAAAATTTACCAAATCCGATAGATTCGGTCTGGATCCTCCCATAAAAGTACCTCTTAAAGAATTAACCCATTCATCGCACATTTCGTACATAGAAACTCTTACATCCTCTTTTAAATTGTACCTTGAATAAAATTTAATAAAGAAACAAATTAAATTTGATATTTTATTACTTTCTCTTGAGACTTTTTCCCAAAATAAACATGACAGCTGAGCCTATGTACTTAATGCAAGATCGCTGAAAATCTGAAAAATTATTCTTCCAGTCTCCGACTTGATCATACCAATTGAATGCGGCCAAAGTTTCGCTCATGGTTCGATAAACATTTGGGGATATAACATGAATAAATTTTGAATCTACCCATTTTCGCCAATCTCTCTCATCTCTTAAGGAAACAAAAAATTTCTTTTCATTAAATTTTCATCAATGATTACTTTCTTTCGCTGACATCTTTTCCGTCAGTCATTTTTTCCGAGTGAAGCATCACGAAATACTTGTTCACAAATTCACTCGATTTATTTTTTTCACTCGAATCGACTTCCATCGGCTCATAATATTTAACTATTTGAGCCAACGGAGTACTCGGGTCTAATCGCAAGGTCTCCAAAGCACTTACAATGACCGATGATTCATTCAGTTGCTAAACAAAAACTTAAGAAAAAATATTTTGTCTTTTAAATTTACCAAAATTTCGGGATCAAGCTCTTCCGGGTTTGTTTTAGAGGGATATTGAATGGCTAAAGTTGGAACTTTTTTATAACCAGACCAGTCCAATTGTGACTTGTTAATTGAGTTTACTTCAACTATGTCATAGCTGTATCCATAATAGTCCAAATAAGCTCTAACTTTGCAGCAAAATGGACAAGTCACGTACTGGTACAAAGTTATTTTTATATTTCCAGGATTTTTACCTCGATTTAACTTAAATTTAAGTGGAAATAAAATTTTAAAAATTTAATTTTTTTTTAATTACTGATCTAGAAGGCTTAATTTTTCCAGGTAAATTGCTGCTTTGATAATTTATTTCAAAGCTAGGAGCATTAGACTTTCTTTTTTCCAAATAATATGATATGGAAAAATATGCCAGAGCACCACTTGCAAAAATTACCAATAATTTTCTTAATGAATTGTCTTTTTCTACCGGTAATTGTGTGTTTTTATTCAAAGGAGCCTTTGTGCTTGCATTTTGAGGAGTCTCGGATGAGTTGAGACGTTTTGGTGTGAAAATAAGCCGGGAGTCTGTTTTTAAGTTAAAATATGTTGCTTGAAATGGTTTAAAAGCTCGGTAAGAACGGTGGGTTTGATTTAGCAACTTAAACATGACTTAAAAAAATAATAAAAATTTTAAAATTTAGATTTTATCAGTATTTTTTTTATGTTATCTTTAAAATAATTTTAACTTTTTACAAAGATTTCTCTAGTGGTTATTTTTTTTTAGAAATTTTAAAACATTTTTTCTCAGAATTTCTATTTATAATCAATTTATGGGTATTGCGAAATTCAAATACAAATTGAACAAAATTTCTTCCTTTTTGATGAATTAAAATTAAAGTTAACAAAATATACTTAAAAAAATACTGTAAAAAAGTGCAACATACTTTGTTGCACCTTTTTTTTAAATAATTTTTCTTATGCTTTAATAGAACAAAAAATAAAATATCAATAAGATTTAAATTGATTATTGGTTTAATTTACTAAAAATAAAAGAAAATGATGATTTTATTTTAAGTAATAAAGGTGCGACTAAGTATGCTACACTTTTTTGCAGTATTTTTTTAAGCATATTTTGTTAACTTTAATTTTAATTCATCAAAAAAGGAAGAAATTTTGTTCAATTTGTATTTGAATTTCACAATACCCAATTTATGATAAGTCTTAAAGGCAAACATTGAGAGTTAATAGCCTTAAAATTTTAAAAAAGAAACATCTAATTTTTTAAAAATTTATTTAATTTCTAATTTCTAAATTATTTTTTCAATATTCTGTATTTTTAATTTTTATGAATGGACTCGCTAAAAATGATCTTTAATTCAAATTTTATTAGATGGATTAATACTTTTAAATTTCTAACTTAAACTTAATGTCTTATTTTTTCTTTGACACTTGTTCAAAAAATTCTCAACTTCGTTTAAAAAATATTTTTTGACATTTTCATTGATAATTTTAAAAAATTAATGATATCAATTGGATGGCTTTTAGAAAAAATTAGACAAAATTAATTATGATTTTTTTTATAAAAATTTCAATTAAATTTCTGATGTTCGACTAAAATTTTTTCTTTTTTTTTCCGTAAAGTCCACTGTGTCTTTATGAATGCACACTTAATTTAGAGCTCCAAATAGCAGATCAATCAAATGGAACTATTTTTAAGTGAAGTCTTCGAAATCAAATCCACAATCTGACTGATGAACAAAAAACAGAAAACTAAAAAAGAGAATGGCTTTTTTTTTTAAATGAAAAATCCATAATTTAGTCCCGCATCAGAAATTTGAATTTTTATTCACTAATAATTTTTAATTAATTAATTGAAATAAATTGCTACCACATTTAAATAGAGTTTTTGTAAATTTTTTTTTAGCTTAAACTTAATTTAACTTTATTTATAAATTGAAAAATCACTGAATTTTAAATATAATTCAAAAAAATAAAATCGGTATTTGCACTATAACCTGCAAATACTAGATTAATGTATATGAAATTAAAGAAAAAATATTTATTCTAAAATTTTAATAAATTAAATTTCTAAAAATAATACCAACTATGTAAAATAAAACTATTTATTCATATACGCAGCGTAGGCAAATGCACAGACATGAATTAAATATGTAGCCGACAAGATTCTGAAGATAAATTTTTCGTTATCTCCAGGATTAGAAGAAATTTCGTCCATTTTAGACTCAATTTCTTCTATTTTCTTATCATTTTTTTCATCTACTATAATTTTTTTTTCAAAATCATCAGCAAAGTTTTCTATTAAAATTTGCATTGAATTTTTGCTGGATCTTTTGTAGCCTTTCAAAATCTCTTGGTTCATTCTTTCAAACCACTCTCTAAATTTAGGGTATCTGGCTATTGACTCCCGGAATACAGTACAACCTTCGTATGCTCGCACATTTCCGTACATGCTCTAAATTATTTTTGTTTATAAAAATAAAATTAAACTTTCGCAAAAATTATACTATATCAGCTAAATTAGGATTATCTGATCCACTGATAAATTTTTTTTCACCAAGACCCACTTCCCACTGTGTCAACATCCGGCCTAAAAGATCCTTAGGAGTTTTTCCCTGGTCTTCAGCATCCCTAAAGATGAGTTTTTCTTTTAACCTTCACAATTCTTTTTAATAAAAATACATACAGTCTATTTATTAATGATGGCTGTTTCTTATAAGCTTTATACACATTGAAGTAGTATACAATGTAGTATTTAACCGAGTTGTAGCGGCTTTTCCAGCAGCTTTTTTCAGAGATCATATCAAATTTTTCAAATAAATTTTTAAAACTATCAACAGAGTTTAAATTAAGGACTGGAATGGCAAAATTGTTTATCCACTTTCTCCATTCAATTGAGCTTAAAAAAAAAAAATTAAAAAAAAAAATTAAATTTTGATTTTACTTTAAATCAGAGTTGGTTATATATTTATTTGGACTTGATGTGCCAGTTTCTCTGAGAATAGGCAAATATTGATCCAAAATATCACTAAAATTAATATGTTTTTCATCGCGTACACTTTCTAGTGCGCTTAGAATAGCAGTGGCGTTTGCCAAATGCCATTTTTTTTTGCTAATCTTGTCTTCCAGAACCAAAATTGGCAGTTTTCTCGCTTTTGTAAATTTAGTCAATTCCTCTTTGGAAAATGAGTCAACTTCAGTGAGGCTATAGGTAAATCCGAAATAATCCAAATAGGCTCTTATCTGGGAACAGTATGGGCAACTTTCGAATTGATAGAGATGGAGGGTTAATGGAAAATTTTTATAAGGAGATTTATGGTGTTCAACCTTTGGCAAAAATTAAATCTTTAATTTATTTTACAATTTTTATTTACAATTTTGGTCGGAACAAATTCAGTGACCAACGCCACAGATCTAATCTCTTCATTTGGATCATCAGATTTTTTGACAAAGGTTTTTACTAAAAGAGAACCTGAAACCAGGCCTGCTGAAAGACTGATCGCGACTATGAGTGAATAATTGACTCCTTTGCCTATAGTTTGAACTAGTGTTGATTTAAGGTGATTTTGAGAGTCAAATTTTTTTGGAATTTGGCAAATTTTGGCGCGGTTCTTTGCATTGACTAAAGTGACCAGGTTTTTGTTAGACTTTTGCATACAAGGCGTTTGGAGAACAAATTTGAACATCTTGTGGGTGGCTTTGGAGTGAAGTGATGACATAATGACTAAAGTAATCACATAAAATTAATGAGATTTGATTCGATTGATGTTGAGAGATTGGAAAAGGTTTATTTTTACATCATGACGCTTGATGTGAGTTATGGCAAAATTTGAAAATTTTTAATTATGCTAAAAATGCTATGTAATTTACTTAGAAATTTCTAGTGCAATCTTAACTTTAAAAAGTGTTCATTTTTTGAAATTAGTCTGTGGCTTTAATCAGAGTTGTTTAAAAGTCCCAAAAAAAAGTTCAAGTCCGGACTTTCGAAAAAAAAAATTAATGTCTTTGACTCCGAGTATTGAAAAAAAAAAAAGTTTGCACTTTTTTTTTTTTGACTTGAGACTTGTGCCTTTAAAACAACCTTGCCTTTAATTAAGGTAACTATCTAAGATCAGTTATTTTAAACTTGAGAAAAATGTTATGTTTAGCTAGAATTTTTCATTAAAAAATTCAATTTTTTAAGAAAACATTAAAATCATAATTTTCCTAGAAAAAAGTTTATTAAAAAAGATTTTTGATTTTGAAATCAAAAGAAAAATTCTTAATTTCTAGGCAAAAAAAATTCTTTTAAGAAAACTTGTCACATTTTACTTTTCAAAAGACAAAGTCAAAAAGAAAAGGTCAGATTTGATTTTTAAATTTGTTTAAAAGTTAAAACTTGGACTTTTTACTTTTTGTTTTAAAGTCAAATTCATAAATCATTTTCAAAATTCAAAGTCTTATCTAAAAAAAAATAATCCATTACTGTTGAAAAAAAAAAATTATGAAGATTAATGTGAAGAAGTATAGGCAAACAATTTAAATAAATGGCGTAATTTTAAAAAAAAATTGATATTGTCTGGTCTAAAACTTGCGGCATGATTTTTGCAAATACAGGTAAACCCAGTCAAGTTGAAGTCAAAGGGTTGTAGTAAAAAGTTTCGACTTACTGTAAGCATTGTTTATTTGTGAAATTTTTATTATTAAAAACAACCAAAAAAAATGAAAAAATAAGGAAAATTAATTGATAGAATTAGTAATGAATTCCGTAATTTTTGATTGTTTTTTTGGCAAATCAAGAAAGCTTTATTAAGATTTGCAATTGTAGCTCTAGTATCATTTGGTTTAGAATAGTAAAATAACTTAATATAATTCTTTCTTTTTCTTATTAGAATGTCCTTCCAGTTTTTTTTATTCTTGTAAAAATTAATTAACTTTTTTAACCCTAAAAATTTTTATTGTATATTTCTATCAGTGTTTTATCTCATTATGTGCAACGAGCTACCATAGGCGACCTCTCATGTTGGCCGCCTCCGCAAGCTAGTCTTGCTGTAGCTTTTTTATAATAATAATAATAATAACTTGAGCTTTGTGATCAATTCTAAAGCTTCACTATGAGATTGTTTTGTTATTTATCAGATTCATCATTCATCATCTTGTTCAACTTGTCCAATTTGTTTCAGTTTTACAAAGTCAACTATTTCTTGTTCAGATAAGTTTTCATATTAATGATGTGACGAAAAATTTTTATTATTGTAGAACATTTTATTTTCAAGAATATTAATTAAAGTATTTGCTTTAACGATTCCGTCAGATAACAGCTAATTTTTAATTACTTTGACATTTTCATCAATACCTTTTTTCACTGGCCAAGGTTATTACAATGATATGGAAGATACGTCTTTAGCATTGTATTTTTGTCCGATTGCATCGATAAGGTACTTTTGAACCTCCAGCTAAGTCATATTTCGTGCATTTTGACCATTTCTTTTCTGTACTTTTTTCTGCATCATCGGCGTTGTCAAATGTTTGAATAGTTTCCTTAAGAGATTGATCTTGCTGGGAAGATGAGAAAATTACCAATGTGTAATTAATAACCTTGCTTAAAAAGCTTGCAATAACCTTGCTTAAAAAGCTTGCAAAGCGTTCCACTCGTTGATGACCCTGTTGGTGAAGAAGTTTGCACGCTGCTGACATTTGGCCGTGACTTGGCCAGAAGTCTTCTCCTGTGTCCCCTAATATTACCAGCTGGTCCTGCTTGCGAGAGAGAGTTGCAGTGTTCCATAGGTTTCACGCAGCATACAGCGTTGAATCTGCGGTAGAATTTGAACAGTTGGATCATGTCTCCTCTCACACGGCGCTCCTGAAGTGTCGTGAGTCCTAAAACAGCGAGGCGATCAGCATAGCTCCAATTCTTGTATCTGCTCACTAGCTTGGTGGCCCTTCGTTGCACAGATTCGAGGATTTTGATGTCCTTTTTGCTGTGAGGAGACCAGACTGCTGCAGCGTACTCAAGATGGGGTCTGACGAAGGCACAGTAGAGGATCCTGCACGTATCGATGGTCCAGTACCTGAATGTTCTCTTTAGCTGTCCGAGGATGGCGGTAGCCTTGTTAGCCTGGATTCTAATGTGGGTCGAGAATTTTAGGTTACGTGAGAGGGTGACTCCGAGGTCTTTTTCGGTTTCGACATATTTCAGGGTGCTGCTTCCTTTGGAATCACCCATGACAAGTTCCGAATTGATTTATTATTATTGTTAGAGCTAAATACTTCTGATTAAAAATTCACCTAAATATTTTTCTCTTTCTTCGACTGTGTTTAGTTCCCTATTATTTGAAATCAAAGTTAGAATACATTATCTTTTTCTAAAAGTGTCTGATTTAAAGTGGATTTTTCCCAATGATTTTAATAAATTCGAACCAATTTTGATTCAAAAATTTCTTTATTTTGATTTCTTTCTTCCTAGGTTCTTTATTTTTTTTTAGATTAATTTTCAATCAAGTTATTTATTTATTTAAATATTTGTTTTTTGTAACATTCTTCTTATTTTCCTACGTTCTTTAGTAAAATTTATTATATCAGGTTGCAGACTGGTTCTGAGCCAAAACACTTAAGTTTGTACAAAAGGTTTATAATTTGAAACTTTATCAAAGGCCTTAGCAAAATCCGTATAGACCACATAGACCACAACTGGTTATCCTTTCGAAAATCCTAAGTTTAAGAAGTAATAAAATTTAAAGCTTCAAGAAAATTTGTTGTGCACGATTTCTTAGGAAAAAAGCCGCGTTGAGAGCATGAGATTAAATTTTTCTTAATAAATGCGCCAACATTAAGTCCTTAATAATACTTTTCAGAATCTTGCAGAGAACACGGGTCAAAGAAACAGGTCTTTAGGGTTCAGTTAGTTTTGTAGTTTTATATAATAAACGTATATTTAATTATATTTAATTTTGTATTTTTAATTTTTAATTTAATTTTTAACTTCCGTGTCAATAGTTTTAAATTGTCATATTTTTTTTAAAAGTAAGACTTTTACATATAAACATTTTGATTACAAACTTCAAAAAACTTTATTTTTTTCAATTTTTTTAAAAATGCCTCATTTTGAACACTTTTTTTTAAGAGAAATAAAAGAGAAAATAAAAAAGTAAAATCTACAATTGTTCAGAATTTTCTATAGTTTCAGAATTTGTATATCTTATTTGGGGCCAGATACAAAAAAAAACAAAAAAATGGGTAAAATTTCGGCTTTTTTTGAAAAAATCTCGCTTTTTTTGAAAAAATCTCGATTTTTTAGCAAAGTGAAATTTTTAATCAAATTTCAAGCGCTCAATCTTGCTCAAAAATTTTTAAATGCGCAATTATTAATTGCAGATTTTTAATTTTTTTTATATTTCAAAACTTTATTTTTAAACTTTTGAAAAAGAATTGTAATTTCTTAAAAAGGCAATGGAATTCAATTGCGCATTTAAAAATTTATGACCAAGATTGAGCGATTGAAATTTGATCAAAAATTTTACTATGCTGATTTTTTTGGAAGTTTAAAAAAATTATTTTCTAGTAGAGAATTTTTTGCTCTACAAGATGGTATGAGATTTTTATATCTTTTGTAAATGTTTGCGAAAGATATTCTCATCGGACCGTAGCATACTTTTGACAATTAAAAAACTCTTTTAGCCCCTGTAGCAGAAAAAATTTTTTTTCAACTCCCCCCTAAAAATAGCATTCCGGGGTTTACATATGAAGATTACGTTTTGCATTTCCTGAACCTTAACTCAAATACCACCTATTTGATTTTATGAAAAAGTTTTTTGAATTTTTTTTTGCCTTTTATATGAAATTTTAATTCTCATAATTTAAAATATTTATAAATTATCTCAATATTCTTTGTCTTTGGTAACGGCTTAATTAAAAGAAAATTAAAGAAAAAAACCATTGAAGATAGAATTCAAATGAAAAAATTGAGTGAAAAAATTTTGCATATCCATTTCTCAACTTTATTGATCAGTTTAGCTTTAAAGCATTCATTCAGAACATTTAATAATTTTATATTTGCCGATTTTGATTTATTTTCAACAAAACAAAGCGACTGGATTTTGGGTATACAAATTTTGTTTTCGATCAATTTTGTTTTACTTTTTATTGGAATAATTTGCATTTATCTTTTTGATATTGTATTGCTCAAGTTGGTGGTTCAATTAATTTTGTTTATATTTTATTTAGTTTTCATTTCTCTCTCAATAAACCTGCGCAAAAACATTGTTCTGATAGATTGGCAGCCTGACGATGTACTATTTGTTCAAGAAATTGATGAAATATTTATTGGAGTTATTGGTCTTCTGAGCTTGATTTTATTAATATTTTCTTTGCTGGACTATTTTGGACTGATAAAGAAAAATAAAGCTTATATTTTAGTCAATGATTTTATCAAAAGATTTAATTTTTGTTTATAAAAACTAACCATAAATATAATAAAAAACTAATATTATCTTTAATTTATTTAATTTTCAACATTAGACAGATTATTCGACTCATTTTTGTCATCTTGGTTGGACTCAGAAACAATTTCTTCAATTAAAACTCTTTTCGGAGCATCACTATAAACAGGCTCTTCTTTTGGATCCATTTCAGTGATTAAAAGTTTAAACGGAGCTTGAATTAAAAATAGAAAAATAAATTTTATTTTATAATTTAAAAAATACTTGATTCAGACTCGTTTTTTTGAGAGAAAATTGAGGACTTTTCTTCTAGTTGGTTATTTATTTTTACCTCAATCAATTCATTTTCTTCAACTTGCTCCAATTCTGGAATTTCCTCCTCTTCTTCTTTCGCTTTATCTTCTTCCTCCTTCGACTTTTCTTCTGAACTTTGGTCAGTTTTTGGAGCAATTATATTTTCCAAATTTTCTAAATCAACTTCATTGTTTTGATTTGTTTCGTTTTGGTCTTGTCGAGATTGATTACGTTCAGCTATGAATTTATCACGGCGTGCCAGTAAATCTTAGAAAAAAAAAATCTTGAATAAAATATTAAAAAAGAAAAGAAAAAAAATTACCATTGACACTGTCCATGATTCTTTTATGGTCAGCGTTGTCCCATTTTTTTCGCTCTTCTCGTTCAGCATCTTTGCCACCAGATGCCCAGGCTTCTGCACAAGCTCTGTCACGTGGAAAAACTGGTCTATCATCCAAATAAGTTAGCCCTTTCTGATAATGAAGTTAATAAAAAATTTTCTTTTATTTTTTCGAATACAAGATATAAAATTTAATTAATTTAGATACATTAATTTAATCTAGATTTATGATTTATTTTATCTGAATCAACTCAAGACTTTACTCTGGAAAAAAAGTTAATTTTTAAACAAAATTTGAGAAATGGAATCACTTATCAAATTAACCTTTCCGAAAATAATTGGGAAAATAAAATTTTGAATTATTTGTTTAAAATATATTAAAAAATTGGATTTCATACCAGAAATAGGCAAATTAATTTAATTACTACTGTTTTTTTTTTTTTTAATTAAATAGTTTGAGGGTAACCCTCAAGCTGTGGAGAATGGGCACTACCCTTCTTTTCAGCCTAACTATTTTATAAAAAAAGAAATTAAATAGAAGTAAATCGCGAGTAAATTAGACAAAAAGAAAAATTAAAAAAAAATAAAAAAAAATTTTTAAATAAATAAATATAAATAAAATAAAATTTCATGTTCATCATTTCATTTCATTTCATAATTACTACTGTTAAGTATGATAAAAAGGATGTGTTTTTCTAATTGAAAATCTTACCGAAGTGAAAGCTTAATATTTAAGCTATTATTTAAATTTCAAGTTTTTACCAAGGTTTTTTTATCAAACAAACACTTTTTTTAAATTAAAAATATCTACAGGGAAAATGTATCTAAAGAAGATTAAATTTTTTTTTAATTATGCCACAGTTTTAATAAATTGTACAAATTTTTTTTATTTTAATCTCTCCAAAGTAGACTTTGGTCTTTCATGAGAACATGTACACAGTCCAATTTTGAAACCGGAAAGTTGGATCAAACCACCCATTTATTAAATCTTTGAACAAAATGTTTCTAGAGGCAATGGACATTTAAAAGTTTTTTTTTTCTGATAATTATTTTTTTAAAAATTAATAAAAGCGGTAATGTGATATCTTAGTACAAAAATTACAGTAGAAAATGGTTCTATAAAAAGTTCAAGATTGTACAAATTTGTACAAAAGAATTCCAATTTCTGCCAAAACTCTGCTATTTTCTGTAAAATGAACACCATCAAAAAATACTTTATTAAACTATGCAATAAATTGCAGAGTTTTTGCAGAGTTTAGAATTCGTTTGTACAAATTTGTACAATATTGTACTTTTTATAGAACCATTTTTGCACAATTTGAGACAAAATTATAACTTTCTTACTTTTTCTACTGTAAATTTTGTACTAAAATTTCACATTGCCATAAAAGAAGTAAATATTTTAAATTACAACTTAAGTCACATTGAGAATTTAAAATTTTCGAATTTTTAATTATTGAATTAAAAAATCAATTTTTAAATTTAAAGTATTGGCAATTTTGTACAAATCATTTGTTTTTTAAAGCTTTTTAGTTTAATTAAATATTGAAAAAAAAACGTTCAAATTATTCATTAATTGATTTAATTAAATTTACTTCCAAAAAAAGTTTGATATAATTATAAAAGTATTTTCTTTAAAAAAATAAATAAAAAATAAGAAAGTGGGATTAAGTAAAAATTTAATCGAGAAGAAAGTCCAGCTATTGATTAATCATCCTGTGGACCAGACTGAATGAAATGATTTATTAGCATTCTCTTTATAAAATTTCACTAATTTTCATTTTAAAAAAGGAAAAAAAATTCATAACTATCTTTCTGGGAAAAGTTTGATTTTTCAACCCTTTTTTTCCCAAAAATAAAATATACTATTTTGAGTGCTAAATTTTATTTTACTCTTTAAAATTTCGAAAATTTTCGAAAGTTTTAAAAATTTTCAAGATTCTTTATTTTGATGTTTTTTAGCTTATTTTAGCGATTTTCAAGGACTTGTTTTTTTTCCGAATAAATTTCTAAATTTTTCCGGTCTGAAAATCACCTAAACTTGATGTTGAAAATTAATTTCATATTCAAAGAGTAAAAAATTCTTTTAATATTTATGGGAATTTTTATATTGAAAATTTTATTTAATAAACTTAATCTTTTTTTTTCAAAAAAATTGGACTAATTCATTCAAATTATGACATGGTTTGACTATTAAGTCTTTTTCATCAAATTAAATACAAATACTAAAATCATCCAAAATGTCAAAACTTACGATTCGAACAGTTAATGTTTTCCGGTAATCTTTGATCATTTTGATAGCAGAATTTCCCATTAAATTTAGAACATGCTAAAGAAAAAAAATATTTAAAAGTTTTTTGATTTTTAACAAAAAAAACTAAAAATTACTAAATTTTTCATTTTTTCGAATATTTCGATAACTTGAGGATCGTCTATACAATTGTGAGATAAATCAAGACATGAAATAGAGTCACATTCGGTCAAATGCTCCAAATCTTGGTATGTTTCTATTTTATTATGAGATACGCATAGAGAAGTTAGTTTTTTACAACAGCTTAAATTTTCTATTTTTGTAATGTAATTATTGCTCAAATTAATGGTGTCCAGTAATTCAAGTGGTTCCAAATTTTCGATTTTTCTGATCAAATTTTGCTGCAAATATAAACACTTAAGCTCTTTTTGATTAGCCAAATTTTCAATTCGGTTGATGCCATTGGACTCAAGCCATAGACACTTTAGTCCAGTGTATTCTTCAAGATTTTCAATAGTGCTAAATCCTTTAAAATGAAGGTACAACACGTCATTAAGGTACGGTGTCAAATAAAGTTTTTGTTCTTTGCAGTGTTTACGCAAGAACTCTTTGGTCATTCTTGGACCAAAACGAGATTTGTCAGAATCGGAATTTTTTTCCTGATTTTTCACTTCGTTATTTTCTGTTATTTTTGAAGAATTTTCAATTCGAATATTATTTTCTGGTGGCGATACTGTTACCTTTTCAATACCTGTACTCTCTGGTATCTCTTCAATTAGGGTCGGCATTTTTTGGTCCTATTAAAATATCAATTATAATTTAGTATGAAATAAACTCAAAATGTTCCCCAAATTTGTTGATTTTTATGTTTCCATGGCAACATTTTTAAACTATGTTCATTTATGGGACATTAATTTTGTGGCCAAAGAATTAGTCCTTTGTTAATTAAATGTACCTTCGAATTTTTTGAAAATTATTTTTTAGACGAATCTCTAATTTTTGTTTATTTTTAATGCAATAAAATTTTTAAGAAAAAAAATTAAATTTTAATTATTTTATCCCAAAATAAAAATAATTGGTTAAAATTATTTAAAGAATAATAAAAATAAGGCTTCCCATGACTTGATTATATTCAAAATTTTGCTGAATATCTCTGGTGAAACCGTAATTTAAAATCTTATAATTTTTTGACACTGTTTTTTAATTTCAATATCGGATCATAAAGAAAATCATTTAATATTAAAATTTAAGAATCGCAAATTTTCAAACACAAACCGACTGAAATTTTAGGAAATAAATAGATAGAAGGTCAATGGATAAAATAAAATTTGCTTTAAAGAATTATTTTTATTTATGTGAGAAACGTCAAACAATCTCTTCAAAAATCGTTTTTAATAACGATAAAGGGATTTAAAAAATTTTTCAAATTTTTCAATTAGCAAAGTAATCCATCTTAAATCCGTAATAAGACTTTCATAATATCTTAGAATATCTTAACTGAATTCTTTAAAAGCTTTGCTAATTTAAAGTAGAAATTTGAGTTTAAAATCGTGTTCAAAAATAAAGAATTTATGAATAGAAATAGACAATTATTTTGAAAGATTTTTTCAAGAATTTTACTTTGAAATTTCAGAATTTAAAAATTGATCAAACACATTAAATGTGCGATTAGATTTAATAGTATTTTTTAAATAAATTTTTTTTCAAAAATTAAAAAATAAAAGTATTGAAATTTTTCGAAATTTTCCAATTGAATTAAGCGATGAAATTAAATCAATTATTTAATATTTTTGATTTAAGATTTGTGATCAAAAATTTTTACAACATTTTATACCTTTTCTTAAGTAGTTATTCGTAAAATCACACTTTTGAAATTTTTTAATGAAATTTTACCGGTCGGTTTTTTTTCATAAAATCATAAAATCAATATTTTATTTAAATTTTTTTTTTTTTTTA
>QEOQ01000226.1:2873714-2900684 GCA_010279815.1 Brachionus plicatilis
TAAGTAAATGATTGTAAATAAATAGTTTTTATTGTGTGAGATCTAGCTGTTCTATGACAACGTCGAAGGGAGTCAAGAATCTTTTATTGTGCGTATTGCATGTAGTTTCTGTTATATTTTATTTAAATGAAAATTATGTTTTTTAATTAATTTTATAATAATTGAATATTTCTTTGAAAATTATCACTATATTTTACCAAAAAATGTGTAATTTTACGTAATATTACGAAAGAATAGCTAGAATGGTGGGAAATTTTTTTCTGAATAAAATTTATTTAAATTTAGAAAATAACTTACTAAATTACTTTTTTTAAACCAAAAAACCCAATTTATTTGGCCATCACAATTTTGTTACGATTTAATTTATGGACGATTGTTGATGAATACAAAGAATCCAAAAACTTTTTTTTGACAAAGGCCTGGAGAAGTGAAATAAAGGGTTGGAAATATAATTTAGAAAAATTAGTTTTACCTAATGAATATTCTTTTTAAATTTTTTTTTTCAGCTCTTAGTATTCGGATAAATAATGTTAAACAAAAAATTACATCAAATTTTTAAAGTAAATTAGATAATTGGAAGGTTTTTAAAAAAATATTTCCAATAAATTCCAAAGAGCTTATTTCAAAAAATATAAGAAATATAAGTGAATATTTTATTGCGTTTATGACAGTCAAAGAGATTTTACAGAATTTTTGATTGAGCATATTTTAGTAAGGTAATTTGACATATTTGAAAAAAGATAAATAAAATATTTATTTAGGAGAGAAAGAATTAATTAAAATTTCAAATCAATTATGGTATGATAGATTTTTTGAACATTTTTAAATCTGAAGAAATTTTTTCGATTTCACTCGTAACTAAGTTCAAAAAAATTCAATTAAAATTTTTTATTTATTTAAAAAATTAACTTTTAGAAAATTTAATCAAAAACTTAGAGTGATTCCTTATTTAAAAAAAAAATGAATTTATTTTATACAAATTAAAATTAATTTTTACTTTTAAATGTATTTGAAAAAAATAATTCCAATCTTTTGCCTTTTTTTATCTTTTAACAATCAAATATATTCACTCAGGTGCTTCAAATGCGCTAACTATGGACGCTTGCAAAATGATTTTGTTTCCAAAAGCTCATGCAATTCTCCAACTAGCAATGATCAGTCGACTTTTTGTGAAGCTGCCTACTGTTTTGTAAGATTATTCATTTTCTTATAAGATGAAAAAATTTAATTCTCTTCAAGAAATCGTCAGTTCTAATGGCAGATCTGAGTAGTTCAATTTTGCGCGGTTGCGCATCTAGTGACAAAATCTATGAGCTTTCGACCAAATTAGTCGGATATCAGTCTGAACTTAATTTTTGTAACACGACCAATTTCTGCAATTCAGCATCCACAATTACCAGAAAAGTCACCTTAATTCTATTTGGCATTTTAAATTTTTTACTAAAAATTTTCCTCTGATCAAAATTTTATTATGTGGTTAACATATATTTTTACATAAAAACAATCTTCAAAAACAAAATAATAAAATGTTAACTTTAATAAAGAATTTTTAATATTTATTAGTCAATCTTTGGTTTTATTGGGGTGGTGGAGGTGGCATTCTTGGTGGCATTCCGGGTGGTAGCAAAGGTGGTGGTATCATACCAGGTCGAATTGGAATTTGGGGAGCCATCTGGCCAGGAGCCGGCAATCCAACTTGAAAAAAAGAATAAAAATTTTACTTAAAAAAAAAATAATTTTTTACCTCCTCGACCGGGACCCATCAAACCTGGAACAGGTGGTCCTCGAGGCGGAAGGCCTCCTGGCGGCATTGGTGGCATTCCCGCAGGCGGGACCACTCCTCTACCAGCTTGCATTGCTCTACCTAGACCAGGCAGACCTGCGGCACCGGGCAAACCAGGAATTCTCGCCATTGTGACATCCTCTTTTGGTGGTGGACCCTCAACTGTGATTGTGACCAAGTGCTCGCCACGAAGCAAAACAAGACCAAGTGTTCGCTTTTCTTCTTTTTCTTCTTTGCCTCCCTTTGGTCTTACTTTTCTGAATTCTTCACAATCTCCAAGTATTATGTTCATGTGCTTATCGAATGCCTTGAAAGTGCCCACAAATTGTCGACTATCTTGAAGGGTCACTCTAATTCGATAGTTTATGTTATGCAGCATTTTGCTGCTTTTTCCTTGGCCTGGCTGCAAATGAAAAATTTATCAAAAAGAATTTTACATTTCCGCATAAAAATTACCATTCCAAACTAGTCAATTTTTTTGAAATTATCAATCTAAAATTAAAAAATTTTGAATTTTTCTTGGCATGAGTTTAAATTTAAAAAGATTTTAATAAAGAGCTAATTTCAACAAAATTGTGTGAATGTATTAGATTTTTTTATCAATTTAAAATTCAAATTTTGCAATGCCGCGTTCAATTTAAAAAGACAAAAGCTAAGGCTTTGTTTAAATCTAAAAAAAAAAATTTTAAAAAAATTTGGTTGCTATTGAAACACAGCTTTGACCCTTATCAATTCATAATTTATAATACTGGAAAATCAATGCTCACTGACAAATAGCTTTAAATCAGTTGAATAAGACTTTAATAATTATTTTAATCCAAATATGAATCAAACTAAAGGTAAATTTAAGATATTTTATTACTGGAACTTTTTTTAATTTTTTCAGTTTTATCTTCGGAAGACTTTAATGAGGAATATTTTGACTTTGACACTTCGTTGAGTGATATTGGCGAAACAATTTCGCTCTATGAGTACGATTATAACGATCAAAGGTAATTTAGGTTAAAATTCTGTAAACTGACTTTTCTTTAATTAATTTTTTCCAAGTCAAAATTCTAAAAGGTTAACTTGGGAAGAATGGTATATTAAGAAAAAGCTTGAAAAATTTAGAAATGAGAAAAAAATGCAAAACGATATGAAAAATGTAAGTAAAAAAAATATTTTTAATTTAACTCTAATCAAAATTGAAATTATTTTTTTTAAATTACCTACAAAAATAAATTTTTTTAAATTTCAAAATTTTAAAAGAGGTTCTTTAGCTTAATATTTAATCTAAGGTTTTATCTCGACAAGGAGGTTATCTTAAGAATAATGTTTTAAAATAACAAATACTTAAAATAAGTTTAAAATTTGGAATTTAAATTTAAATTTAAATAAAGATTTTAAAGCTGAAAATTTTTGAAAACGTATTTATTTTCATTAGAATTATTTTATTTAAATTGAGTGGTTAAATATTTTACTTTAAAAAATTCTTTATTTATTATCAGTAATTAATTGTGGTAGTAGTGGTAGTAGTGGTAGTAGTGGTAGTAGTGGTAGTAGTGGTACTAATAGTAGTAGCAATATTCAGAGTTGTTTAAAAGTTTCAAGTCAAGCCAATGACCTCAAAAAGTCCATTAAAATTTAAAAAAAAACATTCAAAATTCATTAAAAAAAATTTAAAAGTTCGAACTTTAAAATTTTTTTTTTTAAATTTAAGTCCAGTTAAATTTAAGCTTTTATTTTTTAATTTATTTTGGCAAACAAAAGTTTGAAAAGACATAAGTCTATCAGGCAGCATGGCTACCTGTTAACTTTCTAATACAAATTTGACAAAGCCATCAAGACTAAGCAAAAAAAAGTTTTTTTAATAAACAAAATATAAATATACAAAAATATTAATAAAATTAAATTAAAATAAAAAAGAATTAATAATAATGAAATTTAATAAAAAAATTGAATTTTTCAAAAGTACTTATAAAATTCTTTACCATAAAATCTAAATTTGAGTATAAAGATTTTTTAAAAAAATAATATTTACATTTTCAGAGAGTATTTACAAGAAATTTATCAATGAATTTTGTAAAAAAATAAAATAATTTAAATTCGCTAAATTTTCTTTTGATTGCAGATTCAACTATCTGATTTTTGTTCCTCAAGTTGTATGTAATATTTCTTACAGAATTAAGTTTTAATTGTTGAGCTAAATTAAGCGGATTTTTGAGAACAAAATTTTTAAAAGAAAAAAGACTAAGTCTTGAAAAAATTCTTTGATGAAAACTGAGCACTCTAAATTTTTTTAAAAAATTCATTGATAAATTTCTTTTAAATACTCTCTGAAAATGTAAATATTATTTTTTTAAAAAATCTTTATACTCAAATTTAGATTTTATGGTAAAGAATTTTATAAGTACTTTTGAAAAATTCAATTTTTCAAAGTCACTCAAATAAAAGTCCGGACTTTGAATAAAAAATGAATAAATAAAAGTCTTTGATTTGGACATTAATTTGGGACTTTCAAACAACTCTGGTAGCAGTAGTAGTAATATATACAGTATAGATATTTCTATTCCATAATTTTACACAGCGATTTGTTAAGAAAAGTTTTTATCTTTTATTATTGAATCTAAGAAATGATTGATATTTTGTTTTGATAATGAGTATTCGACTTTTTCCTTTCTTTTTTTTAAATACATAGCTTTATATTTGTTCAGCTTTAGATTTGTCCATTCCATAAGGAGATCAAGGTCTATCTGAAATTCTAAAAATCTTACGTTTGGGAATTCGGAAAGACCAACTAATTTAAAGTCATCGGAAAATCGATGACAGAAACTTTTGAAGCTCTCTTTTAAGGAGATCAACGAAAATTAAAAAAATGTAAAAAAAGAATAAAAAAAAATAAAAAAATGACGAAGATTAAAAAAACATAAAAAATGTGAATCAAGCATAATTTTTTTTTTTTTAAACTGTTAATTAGCACACAAATTTTTTTTAATAAGTGTTAATACAACATAAAATTTATTTTTAATAAATGCTAATTCACAAATAGATAAAGAAATCGCATTTTGTGATCATCAGCATTAGATTCATGGATTGCACACTTGTTTAAATAACAATGTGCAGATGTTGCTTTCAGAAATTGCTTGAAAAAATATTCAAGTTCCACCTCAATATTGACTTTGGTCAAAAAATCCAATCAATTTTGTGTTTCATTGTAAAAAGTTAAGGTTTATGTTTAAGTTAAAGTTTATTTTTTATTTTTATGTATTATTCTCTATTTTGCAGAAATAATTAATAGATTAATATTCTAGTTCCCTTTTTCAAAGTTTAAAAATTAAAAATTTCAGTTTATGTTGTTGTTTTTTAGTTTCGCATTTTATATTTTTTTTAATCTTCGTCCGTAAAAAAAAAGCCGGAAAAATTAAAAAAATTCGAATTTCTTTTTCCATTTTGTTTTTACGAAATTTTATTTGAAATCTCATAAATTCTGGTAGATATTTTGCATTTCGATTGTGAAATTTTAATAAAAATCTGTAATTAAAATAGATTTACTAAAATCTAGATAAATTCAAGATAAACCTCACATCAGCATTGTATATGACTGACTAAAAAACTGTTCAAAAAAAAATTTTTTTGACGATATAATGTAAAAAATTTTTTTTTAAATACTTAGTGTTTTTTTTTCATAATTCAATTAGATAAATTAAATACCAAGTTAAACTGAACTGAATTAATCGAATTAATTATTTTAATTTAAACAATCGTTTAAATTGATTATTTCTTTAAATATTTACAAATAAATTTAAAAATGGTTCGATAGAGGAACATAATCACATTTCAATCAAAAATATTTTTAAGAATTTTTAACAATTTTTTGACTTACGTTAAGAATATTCTTAGTTCTTAGAAATCTTAGATCTTAGAAGTTTTCTAAGAAAAAAAAATTTAAGATTCTTAGATGTTTAACTTCTAAGAACATCTAAGAACAACTAAGAATTCTTAAATATTTTTTTTTAAATGACAAAAATGTTCTTTCTTTTTATACTAAAATAAAATATATTTGAGTCAATCAGATTCTTATTTTTTTAAACTTTACTTTTTATAACGTTCGACTGTCTTAGATTAGAACGATTTATTACTCCAATTTTGGCGCAAAAATTATTTTGTTTAAAGTTTGAATATTTTGTAAAAAAGGATAATAATTTTTTAAGTTGTGATTTTTTTCTAATTTTTGCGCCAAAATTGGAGTAATTAATCGTTCTAATCTAAGACAGTCGAACGTTATAAAAAGTAAAGTTTAAAAAAAGAAGAATCTGATTGACTCAAATATATTTTATTTTAGTATAAAAAGAAAGAACATTTTTGTCATTTAAAAAAAAATATTTAAGAATTCTTAGTTGTTCTTAGATGTTCTTAGAAGTTAAACATCTAAGAATCTCAAATTTTTTTTTCTTAGAAAACTTCTTAGATCTAAGATTTCTAAGAACTAAGAATATTCTTAACGTAGGTAATTTTTTGAAGATTTAATTTTGATTTTTTTAATTAGTTAAATTTAATTGACAGTTGATACTAAACTAAAAAAAATCTTGAATTTTATCATGAAAATTATGATAAAAAGTCATGGACATGTTCATGGTCGCAAAAAATTTTATTTGAAAACATATCATTGAATTAGCATGTCGTGGTAAAGGCATCCAAACAAAATTACCAGAATACTCTACAGAAAGTTAGATTGACAACCATGAAAATTTCGAACCTGTAGCAAAACAAGCAAAAAAAAAGCGAGAAAGATCTGCAGGTTGAAAAAAAAAAAACAAAAGATTCTAAATAAACTTGCTCAAAAATAAAAAAAAAAAGGTTTTACAGAAAATACATATTTTTTGATTTTTAATTAAACATGTATTTGTTTAAAATATTTCAAATTAAATTAAAATTTTTGTTAAATCATTTTTAAATGGCGATAATTGAGTTCTGAGCTGAATTTAAAGGAACCATAGTCCCACAGTTTCCCTGTTAGCCAGTCGCACAGGCAAGATTAAAAAAGATTTAAAAAAAGATTCCAATATTACTAATATATCAATAATTCAAAAAATATTTAATTTTTTACACTAATTAAATTTTCATTCATTTCTTTTGAATTTTACTTAGTTAAATATTCTGAATGATTTAAAAGTCAATTGATTTTAAATTTAAATATTTCTAAAGAAAATTTCGTCGAATAATAAGTATGGAAAGTTAACCGAAGAAGAAAAGAATAAAAAATTAATGGAATGGCTGAAAAAAAAACTTGAAGAGAAAAAAAAATTGGAGGAAAAATTGAAAAAAGTTCAAGAGGAAAACAAACAAAGAGTAATCACAAAAATATTTTGAAATAAATTTAAACAATTTTTTTAAAGAAAGAGAAAAAAGAAAATGAAAAAAAAAAATTTGATGAAAAATTTCAGCAATGGCTGGAAGACTTGAAGAAGAAAGAAAATGAAGAAAAAGAAAGAAGAAGAGAACAGGAACAAAAGAGAAAAGAAAACGAGGAAAGAGAGAAAATCAGAAAAGCCGAAGCGGAAAAAAGACTGAAAGAAAATAAAAAAGAACTGCTTAAAGTCCGGCCTTTAGCCAAGCGAGAAGGCGTAGCTATTGTCAATGGAAAAACACGAAATTTTTTTGACTGGTCAACTAGTCCAAATCCTAGTTTCATTAACAAAAACGAATGGAAAAATTAACTCTGTAAATTATTAATTTTAGTTTATTTAATTAAAATAATAAATTTAAAAAATCCGAATGAAAATTTTTATTCAAAACTTTTTTTAATATTCAGAATAACCGGTAGAAACATTTAACGGCAGTTTATTGCCCAAAATACTTGAGATAAATAGCCTTAAATTTATTTTAGACATTGCTAAAGATAAGAAAGCTAGATACATATTAATTTTCAAAAAAAAAAAAAAAATAAAAAAAATAAAAGCGTATCAAATTAAATTGAAATTTAAAATCAAGTTCAATCCCATTCACCCTCTGTCTCAAAAAAAGAACTAAACTTCAGCATTTTTAATTCATCCATGCTACTTTGCATTTGGTCGATTTTTTCCAACAATTTTGAATTAATTTCGGCCTTTTCACTCAGGTTACTTTTAAGCTTTAAAACTTCTTCCTCTAATCTCTTGTTCACTTTCATAAGAGACGTTTGAATCCGATAGTGACTCTTGATCAATTCACCCTTCATGTGGACAACTTCCATTAGCAAAGTTTGTCTTAATTCGTCAACCTCAATTGTCTAATGAAAATTTTTTTTTAAATATTTTAAAAATTTAATTTAAATTTACTTTTAAATTTAGCATTTGTGTAATTTTTTCAAGTTCAAGTCCGTGTTCATTGTGTTGTGCCAATAGGTTCCTATTTTCTATTCTTAATTGTTCTATTTCCTTTTTTTGAATTTCGATTGTTTTTTGTTGAAATTGGTACAAAGATGTTTGCTGAAAAATGGATCCGTAGGCTAAATCAATGTATTTATCGAATTGACCCTCATTGGGAAAATTTAGATCTCTACTCAGCTGGTACTTGATGGCATCTTCTTGATAAAAGGATTCAATTTTTTTCTGCGATTTTGCCATGATGAGAATTTTTTTGCGCAACAAATCAACCTTGAAAATTAAAAATTTTGTCTTTTAAAAATAGATAATAATTTTTTTTTACTGTATAGCGCAATGATTTGACGTAATTGGCATCTATTTCATTTTTAGCTTTTAAATTAGCTTCATTTTCAAGCTTTTGAAATAGTTTATCACATTCCTAAAGTGGTCAAGATTATAATTTTCGCTCGAAAATTCCATAAAAAGTTATCTTACCAATGTTTTGGTTTTAACTTGCTTTTTGAGCTCTTCATTTTCGCTCAATAGGTCACCAGCTCTGCTTTCAGCTTCATCTAATTTTTTTCGTAGAGCTCTAAATTAATCAAAAAATGTGTTTATTTGATGTAATTTTGATATAAAAATTATTAAATTAAAGGTTAATTAAAAAATTTAAATGATCATGATCATTATCAAAAATAACTATTAAGAAAATTTTTTTTTAAATTATTTTATAAAGAACAGAGTTTTCCATTTAATTTTATTATTACTAAACTCAATTTTTATTTTTTCAACTTTTCAATATGTAAAAATTTCGTGAACACTTTCCTAACATGGGGCTGAAAAGAAGGCTTTCGTCTTTCGGAACTGCCCAGGGTATCCACCCAAATTATTTTTTTTAATAAAATAAAAAAAAATTAATTTTATTATCAAATCATGCTGAATTAAAATCAAAAATATTTTAGGCTGTCAGTATTTAACACAATAAATTTAGTAAAATTACCACAAATTTATATAAAAAATCAACAAAAATTATAAATTTTTATCTCTTTCTTTTTTTTCCCAACATATTATAAATAAAACAATTAAATTATTGAAAACATAACACATTTAATAGATTTACAACTTGTACTTATAAATTGCAACTAAAATCATTAAAGCTCAATATATTAATTTAATTGATATCAAATTAAGTCCTCGTCCAATTAGTGGAAGAAGTAGTGGAAACCATTTCAACATATCAACGACGTATACATGGTAAAAAGTGGCAAAAAAAGTGATTTTACTCGTAATGAAGGCAAGCAATATTTATCGATTTTAGAATCAAAAAATTAGACAACATTGGATGAGATGATCTCTTCGTTAAACTCAATTAGAATAGTCAAAGTCAATCGTGAAAATTGGAAACTAAGTTCGTGCATTTGTTCCTACTGGCTAAAAAATTATTATTGTTGTCATTCTATAGCATGTTGTTACAGGCTTAGTAATTATTTTTAAAATAAAAAAAAATTTTCTTTAAATTTATTAATATTTATTTTTTTTAGAATTGATGGACTTCAATGATATAGGCATGGATATGGTTATTACTAAAACACGGACCTCCAGTTTTTAAATAAAACACGGACCAATACTTATCTCCCCCATTAATACTATGCCATCTATCCCCCACCATTTTTCTAGTGCTAAATTTTAATTATTATTCTTTTCTTTAATTTTAAAAATAAAAAAAGTAATTATCAATGCAAATAAAATAGAAAAACACTTTTTTAAAATTTTGTCTCTTTTTTATATTTTATATTCAAATCTAAAGTGTTTAAATAAATCAGAAGAGAAAAGTTTTATATAATATTCTAACGAGCCCAAAAAAATAATATAAAAATCTCAACAATAAATAATTTTTCTATATTTTAAAATTTTAAATTAACAATAATTTAATAGAAATTATTAAATCATGCTAATGCAAAAGTTTTATTTTTGATAAAAATGGGTTCGTTAATATGGATCGATAATTATTCCAATCAGATAATTTTCAAAAAATCAGAATTTGGTGTCAATCGATTTTTTCATTTAACTTTTACTCTAAATAAAGACAAAATTTAAAATAAAAGTTAATTTTTAATTTTTTAATTTGACTCCACAATTTTACAAGTTTATTCCAGAAGAAATTCGAAATTATTCTAAGAATAAAAACAAGTTTTTGCGCTTACAATAATACATATAAATAAATAAAAATAAATAATAAATAAATAAATAATTACTCTTAGTTTAAAGTCAGGTTTCAAGGTTTATTCTAAAAAAAAAATAAAAAAATTTTATAGCATGGCTTCGAAGGTATTATTTGGGTTTATATAGAATTAAACCCAAATTTTGACATTGTTCCAAGAGGAGTGGTACCGAGTTAATAAAAATTAATTATCAATCTTTTTTTGCAATTAATCGGGGTTGTTAAGTTGGTTTCAATTCGATCATTTCAATTCAGAAAAACTTGAATAACTTTTTTACTAAAAGAGATAATTTAGTTCTGTAAAAAGCTCAATTATAAGCAAATTTGCTTAATTCAGTAAAATAAGTCTGCAAAATACTCTGCAATTTTATGCATTTTGCACGCCATTAAAAAGTATTCAAATCAATTGTGCACTTACTTTGCAGAGTTTTTGCAGACATATATTTTCGGATTAAGCAAAGTTGCTTAAACATTAAGCACTTTACAGAACTAAATTATTCCTTATAGTAAAAAAGTTATACAAATTTTTCTGAATTGAAACGATCGAATTGAAATGAACTTCACAGCCCCCAATTAATCACTTTTTTACATAAATTAATTTGTTTTGTTAATATACGAATTTTTATTTATTTATCTTGATTTTTAAAAATCTTCGAAAATTTAAGCTTTATTTTCTTTTAAAAGAAGCATCTATTGACAATAAAAAAAAAGAATCCTTTTAAAAACTTTTTATCCTTTAAAAACTATAAAGAGTCTTAAAAAAAAGAATGTACTATTTGTACTTTTTGACAAAAAAACACCATAAAGGATGTACTTTTTGTACTTTTTATTTTAAGTCAAAGATCAAATGTAAGAAGTATTTTAAGTCAAAAATCAAATGTAAGTATTTTAGTGACATGCATAAAAGAAAAAAAAAATTTAAATTAATTAATTATAAAATGGAAAAAATTTAAAAAATGAAAAAAAAATTAAATAAACAGAGTCTTAAAAAAAAATTATTTAAATGATAAATTGAAAAAATAAATTTGATTAATTAAAACTATCTATTTTGATTTCAAGCTTAAATGAAGGACGAACCAAATGTGCTAAAGCTTAGATTTTGGTCGTGCGTGAAAGCTGGTAAAATTTTGAACTAGAAAAATGGTGGGGGATAAATGGCATAGGCCATTAAATTTTTTGGTTATTTTTTTTTTACTGATTAAATGGAAAAATTATTTTTTTTATGGTATTCTTACTATTTATGTTAATTTTACATATATTTGACACAAAATTAATATTATTATTTTTTTTTATATATTTATGGATTTTTTATTATTTATGTGGAATTTTTACTAAAAATATTGTGCACAAATATTAAGAGACAATATTTTAGTCGTAATTCATTATCTTAAAAAGAAAATAACGTAAATGTCCGATAAATATGACATGTCACTAAAACAGAGTAACCCTATTTTAGTGACATGTAATATTTGAGTGAACACTGATTTTTAAAATTGAAATATTCGCTTTTAGTGACATGCAACAAAAAGCGAATATGAATAATATTTTCATAAAAAATAGCAATATTTATGCATATTTGCTTATTGTTGCATGTCACTAAAAGCGAATATTTCAATTTTAAAAAATCAGTGTTCACTGAAATATTACATGTCACTAAATTTGTTAGTGACATGTCATATTTATCGGACAATTACGTTAAAACATAAATAGTCGTTCATAACAACATGTTCATAACAACATTTTTACACCCAGATAATTAATATAAATACCCATTTAATAATAATATATAAATAATGACGTCGAAAGACGTAATTAGAGAGTATAAAAAAACTCTGTTACAAGTAGCAATGCTTCGGCAAGCTAACCAAATAAAACTTGTGTTGTTCTACAAAAGGCAAGACTTGTCGCAGAAAAACTATAATACTATTACTAATAATTGTTGTGAAAATTAAATTTTTTTTATTTTTTAGCAAAGAATTTGCAAAAAGGATTAATTTTTTACCAAGGTGAGCTAGGAAATCCTTAAGCCTTTCAAAGAGAAATAATAAAGTAAATTAAAAATTCTTTAAGGAATAAAAAAATACATGAAAGGAATGAGAGGATTAAGATTTCATATGATGGGGACTCATAAAAAGCTCTTAGCATAATATTTTTATTTGTAAAATATCTAAATTTCAATCAAAATACACCTTTTTTTCTTAGCTTAAATTTAATTTGACTAAAAATAATAATTTTAAATAAAATATTCTATATTTTTTTCTTAAAATAATAAAATTTTTTGAAAACGAAATTCTCTTTTTGATAACCAAAATTTTTTAAATTTTTAATCAAATAAAAAATTGTTTACATTTTCCTGTGATACAGTGCTTTTATAAAAGGTCCAGAATCGGCTAAATTTATCAAATTTTTCATTACTTTTATCAAGTTTACATAATCTTACGTGAATATTAGTTGTAAGAACATGTGATTTTACGTAAAATTACGTTAGCTTACATTAAAAAATGTAACTTTTATTAAAATGCTTTTAAAAAATTTTTTACGTAATATTGAGCTTTTTGTATTTTTTTTAAAAAAAAATTATTTCAAAATTTTCGAAAAACAGTCAATTTTTACATTTTTTACCAAAAATCTTTTTTTTTGGAATAATTTAACTTAAAGTTACGTTTTTCAATGTAAGCTAACGTAATTTTACGTAAAATTACATGTTCTAACCTATTAATATTCACGCAAGGTCACGTAAGCTTACTAAAAATAAAGTAAAATTACGTAATTTAGCCGATTCTGGACCTTTTATAAAAGCACTGTAACAAAAAATCAGAGTTGTAAAGTCACAAGTCTCAAGTCAAGTATAAGTCAATGATTTTTTCTTTAAGTCCAAGTCCGGAATTAAAAACAAAATTAAAAGTACGGACCTGGACTTGAATTTGGTACTTTTAAGCAACTCTGAAAAAAATGTTTTCAATTGATAGCATTACCGGTGGTACCCTGTTTGATATCATTTTTTCTTATCAACTTGTAACATAATCGGGTAGACACTCATTCGGGAATTCATTTTTGATACCACAATTTTATTTTAAAAAACACAAATAATAAAAATATATATTAAAAATAAGAAAATCCCATTTTATTTTTTTTTAATTTACAAAAATGTTTTTTATCCTCACAAAAAATTCATATAAAAAAAATTTTTTAAACAAAAAATTTATTATTTAATCTTCCTTTTTTTCGATTTGATTGAATTTAAATATCCATACCGACTGAGTCAAAAATCAAAAATGCTTGCCCTTGACATTTTGAAGTTAATTTTTCATTATAATAATATTTAAAGTATTTTTTTAATCAGTACAGTCGACTCTCTTTAATCCGTAACAGACGGGACCGAGAATAACTATTACGCATTATGTTTTACGGATTATCTTTAATCCGTAAACGAACAAAAATCTTAAAATTTTCGGATTAATAAATGTAAATTTTGATACAAAATTTAATTGATAACAATTTATAGAAATATAGTTTAATAAACATTTAATTTTAAAGTAAACGGAGTAATTTTTAGATTAATTTTTTTTAAAAAAAGAAAAAATAAATGTCTGGTTTAGACTTGACAACCTCAAATCAGACATCCGCTCTTTTATTTTCGATAACAATTCTAAGTCACACTCGTTAAAATCTTTAGAAGTTTCAAAAAAAATTTGAACTTGATCAATTGCCTGCTTTGCTTGTTTATAACTTACAGATACAGGTTCTTGATCGATTACCTCAACTTCGTCATCACAGTTTTGATTGTTTTTTTGAACAATCTCAATTATATCTTGATCTATTAGGGCCTCGCCCTCGCAGATTTAGAATTTTAATTTTTTTTTGTTACGAATGGCAAAATAAACCGAACTAAAATTACGAATAAAAGTGATGAAATTTGTATTGAAAGTATTGGAAAGGGACCGGAGAAAAACGTCCGAATGACGAATTTTACGAATAAAGGAGTTTCGGATTAAAGCGAGTCGACTGTATATCGAATTCTTTAAGAATAATAAAAAAAAAAGTAAAAGTTTTTATTATGTCTCTGTCTGAAAAAATTCAAACTTGACTTATTTTTTAAGTCATAAATAAACAGACGGCTAAATGCATTTTTAATGTCTTTAAGGACACTTTTGTTTAGAAAAAAGCGATTTTTCTAGAAAATTTAAAATAAATAATGGAAACAATAAAAAAAAAATTTATTTTTTTTAAATTAAATAAAAAACTTACTCTATGACTTCATTTTTTTGATCCAATTCTTCTTTATAAGCCTTTATTTCACTCTTATTCTGAATACTTATGCATTCTTCAACTTCATTTTTGTATCCCTCGACCTGCTGTTTTAAATTTTTCTCCAAAAACCTTTTTTCAGTAACCAACTGATCTCGTTCTATTTTGATAAAATGAAGTCTATTTGAATCTTCTTCGTATCTATTGCGTAAATTACGCTCATATATCAGCTGTATAACGAGATGATTTATTTCTTGCTTCAATCTAGCAATTGTTTCATTGGAATCTGTCTCTTTAGCATTATGACTAAGTCCCATTATATACGCATTCACAATGTCACTTGACTCACTCGTATTTTGATTTAACAAGCTTTTTTGACTAGAAAAAATATTATCATCTAAAAAAAAAAATTTTTTTTTATAGATATTATTTTTATTTTTATTATAATTTTTAGATATAATAATAAAATTTTTTTTTTTTTAAATTTAAAATTTTAATTTTTAAATAATAAAAATTTTAATTTAAAAAAAATTCTTACCATCACAGGTATTTGTTGATGAATCAGTGGTGATGGGTGTATTAGACAACTTTTTTGGAAAAAAATCAAAACCAAACTCGCATGGTTGATTTATATTTGTGTCTTTCATTTCAGATTTGACTTGTTTATGGCGTAAATAACAATCAGACTTCTCGAAGTCAATGTTAAGATTTGGTTCAGAAAATGACTTTTTTTTGTTACACAAACGAATTTGAGCCTGACTTTTATTAGACTCAGTTGAATCATGGAACAGCGTTTGAGTAGAGTCGATTTGTTCATTCATAAAATGTGAAGTTAAATTTTTACTCAAATTTGAGTCCAAGTTCTGAAATTGTTTTTTGTCCTGTTGGTTGGCATCGAATGGAAAGCATTCGATCAAGGGGAATTGAAAAGCCTGATTAAGCATCGGTGTAGGAGTGCTGGGTATGCTTGACTGAGCTGAAAAAGTGCGTTTACTTGTAGCTTCATTTTCAACAAAGCATTCTTTAAAAAAAATTAGTTAATTTAAAGAGTTAATATTAAAGCGCCATTTATTTTGATTAAAAGTCATTTAAAAAAAATTAAATTATCATTAAATATTTAATATTTAATTATTAAATATAGTTTTAGTTGTCACAAAATTTAGTTAAAAATAATTTAATGCATCGCACAAAGTCAAGTTAAAAAAATCATCAATCAGTGTTTAAATTTTATCATTTAAAAAAATTAAGAAATCAAATATATAAATAATTTTCAACATGAGTAATTTATTTAAAATTGATGCCGGTTAATTATTCTAATTAAAAATTAATATTTATAATTTCTATTTAATTCAAAAAAATATTCTTTAATACTTTTAAGTTCTATGTAATATTAATAAATGTTACTTAATCTTTTAAATGACAACTAATACTATTAGATGACGATTAATACATTTAAACATTTAATGAAAATAAATGACGCTTTGAAATGCGTCCAAATTTAAATTACTTCTATTTGAAGAAAAAATATAAGATGGACTGGCAGGTTGATTTAGTAAATTTTCATGGGAAGCAATTGAAAATTGATGGTCATTAAACAAAAAACAATTACTAAGATTGCTATTTAGAGTGGCAGGAGAAGATTTTAGCAGTTTTTGGACCGAACTATTGTAATTGGTACACATTGGATCCAAGCAATACTGCCTCCATTCTAAAGACAAGTCATCATTATTGTACTTTAGTTGCTTTTCTGAGTCATTTTTTTCGGGAAATAAACTCGGATGAAGTCTTAAATAAAATATTATTGACTAAAAAAAAAATTATTTTAATTGTTTTTAAAATTAAATTTTAAAATATTTTTACCAGCAAAAAATCTCGATTAATAGAAGTTTGATCTTTTTTTCGAATAAATTGTATAAATAAGTTTCCGTAGAGGCCGTAACAGACATAAAAGTATAATCTGACACTCCATTTTACATTTCTATAACTAATGCTATCTTCATTTTCTAAAAGACAAAAAAATTCAAAAAATAATTTTCTTTTTAGTGAATTAATTTTACAATTAACTTAGATTAAAATTTTAAAATTTAATTTAAAAAGTTATTTTAATTTTTAAAAGTGAAAAATATTTAATTATAAAAAATTAAAAAAAAAAAGGCACTTAATTAAAGTTTTGACTTGTTGATTTCAAATAACAATAATGTCTTAAATTTTATTCCATTCATATTTTGTTTTTTTTGCTGCTTGCTTGATTTAAAATGAATTAACTAACGATAGCACTCATAAATGAATTAATAAAACTTTTTTTAAATTAAAAATTAAATAAATACCTAATTGAAACTGTATCTGGAAATAAATTTTTATTAATACTAGTGATAATAATAATAAATTCCTAAATAAAAAAATTTATTCAGGAGTTTATTATCATTATTTAAAAATTACAGTCTTAAGTATTCAACATTTTATTTTGAAAATCTCTACATTCCGATATAAATTTTTACAAAATCAAGCAAAATAATTGTATAGTTTTTTTTTTAAATGAGAGTGTGTTGTGAGGATCCAATACCTAATGGTGACTAAACAAAAAGCCTATATATTTTAAATGTATTAAAAGAATGCATTGTAAAGACTTTAAAAAAAATAAAAATTTAAAAATAAATCAGTAATTTTTTAAAACAAATTAAATAAATTGTATTCTTGTTCTCGGGTATTGTGAACTTTTCAAATTAGTTCACCTAATTTGAAAAGGTTAAATGTGATATAAAAAAAAATTTGGTTTATAATAGATAATTTAACAACATAAAAATTTTCATTTAAATGTCCCTAAAAACTTAATAATTAATTAAGAAGATTTATTATGGAACGGATTTTGTGCGCGACTATCATAAGATGAGAAAGGTGAGCTCGAAGTTGAAAATTTTTTTTATTAAAAGATTACATTTTATTAGCTGGATTTTACAAAAAAAAAATTAATTTATGAGTTATAAAATATAAAGACAAATAAATTAATTAATTGATTATAATTAAATACAGCATATTTTCTTTAGAAAAATGCTCAGTTAATTGTGCTGATTAATTGTGCTAAAAGATTAAAAAATATAATTTACTTTATTCATTGCGAGAAGATATATGCATTAGTGAGACCAAGAAAAAATTGAATTAAAAAAACACATTAGATAAAGAGGAACCCTCAATTCTTCATAAAATAATAATTAAAGTCTAGCAAGTTTTAAACAACAACAAAAAAAGCCTACAAAATGTGAAGTTCTTGGAGGCTAATGTGAAATCGAGAGGGGTTTAAAACTTCATATTCTCATAGATATTAATTCATTTATTTATTTTTTTATTAAAACTTAAACACATAAATTGATTATTGTTAATAAATAAAAACTTCATTTTAAATATTTTTACTAATTTGTCTCCCTAATCTAAAAATTGTTCATCTATTCCTTCTTTGGTTCACCTTTTCGTGAATAAAAAATTAAGTAAACTAAAAGTTCACTAAAATATAGAACAAGAATTGTTCCCATAATAACCAAATATGCCCGAATTTTTAAATTTTTTTTTATTTCATTAACACCTAAAAGGCGATGTAAAAGGTAAAATTTAGAAAATTAAAAGAAAAAATATAAAACTATTTTTGTGATTTCTTTTAAAAAATTTTTTTATTAAAATTTTCTTTTATATACGAGGATAGACTTGTATAAAAATTAATCTAAGAATTTGAAACAAATAATTTTAAAAATAAAATTAAATCAATTGCTCTTTTATTTAATTAAGTTTTTGAATAAAACATAATTAATTAATTAGAAGCTTGATTTGTTTATTTTTTTCTATATACATTTTTTTAAAATTGTCTTCAATAAAATATTTTTGAAAAAAAAACAGCCAATTTTCTCAAATAAAATGCTCAGTTAATCGTGCAGATTAATTTTGATAAAAGATAAAAAAAATTAAATTTACTTTGACGCTCCAAGTTAGTCAAATATTTGAATAGAAAAAGAAAAATATTAAAAATATTCTCCAAATTCTGATGCGGAACAATATTGATTAAAGAGACAAAAAAAAGACTGGTTTGCACAGCTAAAAAATCATTGTAGACTACATTGCCCTTAAAGAGAAATAAAAAATTGTTCATTTATTTAATTTAAATCGTACTTTTAAAATTATTTTTATAATTATGGCTAAAAGATTGTGCGAGAGCAGTTTTGAAATCCAGTTTTTTTTTCTATAACTGATCACAATTAACAGATAAAGAGTTCTGTCAAAAAGTCTAAAGTTATTTCCGGCAGCCGATGAGGACAAATTTGTAGACGAGCCTGATAGGACACTACTCAATTTGTCACCTAGTCGATCAAATATTTTCTTTTTAAAAACAATTTAATAAAATTTTATTGAATTTAATTTTCAGATTGATTACATGAGAAAGTTCTTCGGGAACGCTAAATAATAAATCTAAAATTGATTTGGAATTTTCTGAATAGAAAAACTCAGTTTCGGCATATGAACTGTCAGCCGAGTGTTCGGTCCTGTATCGCTGGTCAAAATAATAATCAACCAGTTTGTAAATTATAATGGGTTGAGTTTCTGAAAGACTTTATTTATTAAACTAGAAAATTTAAAATTAACCAGAAAGAATTTTTTATTTAGAAATCCCTCATGGTTGAGCTAAAGTTCTTACTGAAATTATCCTCAAAAAATTTGAATGCCTGGTCCATACTATCTGATGATCGATCTGTTTGAAAGAGGGTGTCCAACAACTTGAGACAGTCATTGTTCGATGTAGAGTATGTCTGCTGCAAATTTTCGCTACTCATCATACGATTCAATTAAATCTTCCAAATAAATGAAAGAGATAATTAGAGTAAATTAAAAGAAATGGTGCAAATTTTTTTTAAATAAAATACTTGATTTTTAAAATTTAAAAAAATGTTAACTTAATTTTGCTCTTGGATTAATTTTCGTCAAAAAACATCTTTTTCTGAAAATTTGTCATTTAAATCGAACAAGTCATGCTAATAAAAAATTCCGATAATTTTTGCCATTATCATTAATAATTTTTGGGTATTCTCAAGTCCATATTTATTTTTGAATAAAATATTTCGGTTTCCCTAAGTAACCAATATTTATGAAGAATGTATTTTAATTTATAAATTCTCAAATATTTTAAAATTTATTTATTTTGAAAAAAAATACTGATTTTGAGTAAATTTATTTTTAAAAATGCCGGTAATTTTTGAAAAAATTCTAAAAATTTTTATAATAAAAATCCGTCACTTAGGGGTCAGATAATGTCAAAGTTTGTGTAAGAGTCAGACCTCTTAATGACAAGGAAAAGCGAGAAGGAAACCAAAAAGTTGTTTCTGTAAGTTTTATTTAAAATAATAATTTAATAATTTAAAAAATTGTCCAAGGTTGATAAAGTGAACGGAAATATAAGCGTCCGCAACCCGAACGCCAGCGCTGATGAACCGCCTAAAAATTTCTCTTTCGATCATGTGTTTGGTGATGACTCAAAACAGGTTGACATTTACAATTTAATCTCCAGGCCCATTGTTGAAGCTGTTTTAGAAGGATATAATGGTAATTAATTATAAAAATTTTTTCTTATTTTTTTTTATTGGGCTTTAAAATATAAAATTTTCTAAGGAACTGTTTTTGCTTATGGACAAACTGGAACAGGCAAAACATTCACCATGGAAGGAGTCCGCGAAAAGCCCGAATTGAGAGGCATTATACCCAATTCGTTTGCGCACATTTTCGGCCACATAGCCAAACAAGAAGGAGATATAAAGTTGATTTTTTTTTAATTTTTATTACACTGGTGATTTGATACAAAGATTTTACCATAATTTACGTTAATTTCCGCAATTTGACAAAACGATAATAAACGTAAATTATCGTAAAAAATTAAAAGCAAAAATTCACAAATTATGGAAATTTTTGTTAAAAAAGTTCCATAATTTCTTGAAAAATACAAATATTTAAAATTTTTTTTTTATTTTCTGAAAAAATAATGGATTTTTTTTTTGTAAAATTTGGTAAATTTTCGTAAAAAATAGTTACTTTTTAGCAAAAAACGTAAAAATTGGTTAAATTAGGTTTTTTAATGCAAACAAACACAGAAAATAACAAAAAACATCGGAAGACTATAATTAAAATTTAAAATTTTTTTTTGAAGAATTCAAAGTCTTTTTTACAGAATTTTGAAAATCAAATTAATCGGATTAATTTTTATTTTTGGTTTTTTGCCTTTTTATGCTATTTGCAGCTTTTTCACATGACTCTTTAAAAGTAGAATCTTTATAAACAAATTTTAGTAGGATTATGGACGAGCCCAAATGGGGAGATTTAATATAATCAAAAATAAAAATAAATAAATAAAAAGAGTCATAATTTTAATTATAGTTTAAATAAAATTTAAGAAAGATTTCACAAATCTTCAGAAATATTCTTCAATTGCTTCATTAATTCTCGCATTAAATTGATTAAACTTTAGAAATGCATCTAGTTTTGTTCTTTTTTCTAATTTCAAGTATCTCACAAGGATACTTTTCGATATAGAGACCAAGTGCCTTATTTATGTCTTTATGTTTAATTTACTGAATTTAATGTGTTATTTATTTTGGTGATTATTTTCTTCCTTTTGGCGCACTAGAGTATGATCTAAACTTTAAAATATTGACACTAATCGTAGATCAGAAACCTTTACTTTATATATAAATTAAAACAATGCTAATTTTTTTCTAAACTAAGGTGAAAATTGCGCATTTATATTGTTGTTTTCTGTTTTTTGGTTGACATAAAACAAATTTATCTTGGCATTGTGAAATTTGGTACAAAAAACAAAATCAGAATATTAAAAATTCCAAAGCTTAAGTTCTGAAGGACCAAAACATGTTCTGTAAATTGTAGCAACTGATACATTCTTTGTACCACCAATATACTGATTCTGCAAAATTCTGCAATAAATCTGCAAAACTCAGCAAATATTAAATTTGGGATATTACATTATATTAAAAATCCAATTCAACTTTTAGTGGTGGTACAAAGGATGTATCAGTTGCTTAAATTTACAGAACATGTTTAGGTCCTTCAGAACTTAAGCTTTGGCATTTTTAATATTTTGCTTTTGTTGTATTTATATTAAAATTCACAATGCCATTTAACATTATTTAACATTCAAAAGTCCGATATTTTTATACCTCTTAGGACCGGCGGTGTTAAATTGAGACTTGCAAAATACTTGACAAATTTTAGATTTTATGAAGTTTAAAAAGACTAAATATGATGGTTATTACTAAAACACGGACCTCCAGTTTTTAAATAAAACACGGACCCATACTTATCTCCCCCATTAATACTATGCCATTTATCCCCCACCATTTTTCTCCACCAGTACAAAATTTTACCAGCTTTCACGCAAGACCAAAATCTAAGCTTTAGCACATTTGGTTCGTCCTTCATTTAAGCTTGAAATCAAAATGGATAGTTTTAATTAATCAAATTTATTTTTTCAATTTTTAATATTCAATCTATAAAAATTAATTATCAATCTTTATTACAATTAATCACTTTTTTACATAAATTAATATGTTTTGTTAATATACGAATTTTTATTTATTTATATTGATTTTTAAAAATCTTCGAAAATTTAAGCTTTATTTTCTTTTAAAAGAAGAGATGGCTAATTAACAGTAATCATTTCAGATAACCATTAAGATTCTCAATTTTGTAAAAAATCTCAAGTGAAAACAAATGTAAGAAGTATTTTAGTGACATGCAAAAAAGAAAAAAAAATTTTAAATTAATTAATTATAGAATGGAAAAAATTAAAAAAATGACAAAAAAAAAATAAGTAAACAGAGTCTTAAAAAAAAAATTATTTAAATCATAAATTGAAAAAATAAATTTGATTAATTAAAACTATCTATTTTGATTTCAAGCTTAAATGAAGGACGAACCAAATGTGCTAAAGCTTAGATTTTGGTCTTGCGTGAAAGCTAGTAAAATTTTGTACAAGAAAAATGGTGGGGGATAAATGGCATAGTATTATTTGGGGAGATAAGTATGGGTCCGTGTTTTAGTAATAACCATTATGATGAAAAAAATAAATATTTTATTTTAAATAAATTTTAAGTCTATTGAAAATGAATTGAACATATCAAAGATCATCATAAACGCTGATTACTTGGTATTGTTTATGTTCCTTGTTGCATAGCTGGTTGGTTCGGCTTTCTCAGTGAAATTAATTTTCTTTCTTAGTGATAAATCTTCTCCATTCTTTAACTTTGTCCAAACAACTCCAATTTTACTTGTCTTGTCCCTATTGATTGTACTTTCAATAGAATCAATGATATGTTGATTTGTATCATCCACTTCTTCTTCAAAAAGAATATCTCTTTCTCATCAAAATCAGCATCAAATTCATCCAAAAAGTTATTATCGCCCAAAAATCCGCATCATCATCTGAGGCTATAGATTGAGTGTCATCAGTGTTTCTCAATGCTTCAAGCTGTCCTAATGGCCCTTGAAGCTTTGAGAAACACCGACACCAAAATTTACGTTATGGTAAAATTCCTGTATCAAGTCACCACTTTAATTTATTTGGAAAAAAATAAAATAATTTTTTTAAAGATTTTTAGTCCGAGTTTCCTATCTTGAAATTTACAATGAAGAAGTAGTGGACCTGTTGGGAAAAAATCAGGAGAAACATTTAGAGGTTAAGGAAAGACCGGACATTGGAGTTTATGTGAAAGATTTGTCTTCTGTTGTGTGCCACAATGCGGATGATATGGAAAGAATAATGAATTTGGGCAACCGAAATCGGTCTGTGGGCGCCACACAAATGAACGAGCGGAGTTCGCGCTCGCACGCTATTTTTTCTGTGACCATAGAGTGCGCTGACCGGGGCCCTGATGGCGCTCAGCGTTTGCGGGCAGGAAAGCTTCATTTGGTGGATTTAGCCGGCAGTGAGCGTCAGTCAAAGACAGGCGCTACTGGCATACGGCTCAAAGAAGCTACCAAAATTAATTTGTCCCTGTCGACACTGGGAAATGTGATCTCGGCTTTGGTTGATGGAAAAAGCACCCATATTCCTTACCGTAACTCCAAATTGACTCGATTGTTGCAAGACTCACTGGGTGGCAATTCCAAAACTGTCATGGTTGCAAATGTTGGTCCTGCGGATTACAATTATGATGAGTCCATAAGCACGCTGAGGTACGCGACCAGAGCTAAGAGCATCAAGAACAATGCACACATTAACGAGGACCCTAAGGATGCGCTAATGCGTCAGTATGAGAAAGAGTTGGCCGAGTTGAAAAAACAGCTCGGCGAGGCAGGTGTAATGGAGGACGATGAGGGTGACGAAGATGATGACGATGTGGAAGAGTATATTGACGAGACCGGCAAAAAAGTGCGCAGAAAAAAAAGTAAGTTTGGAAGATTATAATATTTAAAGAGAGAGAAATTTATTTTTTAACCATTTCAGGTTCTAGTAAGTTTATTATAAATATTTAGATTTAGTTTATTTAGATTAACACATTTTGTATGTACTAGCACCCGCTAATAATTATAAAATTGTTAAATATTTTGAATTTTTTTCTTTATCATCTTTAAATATTTTAAAAGTTGTGTCGAAAAAAATTTACCCAAAAAAAGGGCTATTGAATTTTGTGACCCATTGGTCATCTTATTTAATAGATTTATTTTTGAAGGTAAATTTTACGAGCAAAAAACAACATATTAATATCTTACAGTTAATTTTTTTGGTCATAAAATTTACATTAAATTTGGTGAAGGTATTTATTAATATAATTAACTAATCTTTTTACAAGGAATAACAATAGGAAAAATTGGTAATGGAATTAATTTCTAAAAAATATTTATTTGATCTTCAAGATAAACTTCATGGAAATATAATTTAAATTTTTTCTATCTGATACAACCAAAAATAATTAGAAATAAATACAATTACTTCTCGAATTAAATTTTTAAAAATATAAGAAATTTTTTTTTAACTTTTCAAAATCTTAAGTTTAAAGTTAACCTTTCTTATTCTTGTATCGGAAGTATTACCGCTTAACTTAAGTTCCCGATTCTTTTTGACAGTTATCAATTTTTTTTTTGGATTGTTTTTTGAGGTATATTATACCTAATAATTATCAAAAAAAATAGAAAGTTAAAATATTTTTTTTAACTTAATTTTGGTAAACAGTATGATTTTTTTTCTATTTAACATTTTTTATTTATACTTAAGGGGAAAAAAAGAACAAAAAAATGGTTTTATTATTAAAAAATCCAAAAGAGTAAAATTCAATATGTCCCTTTTATTATTTTTTTTTAGATAAATTTGCTCCAACTGAGACTCGAGCTGTGCTCAAAGAATTCAAGTTCTTCAATTTTAAATCATTAAATCAAACTTTTTCTTCTAAATTTCAAACAAAATATGCAAAAAATATTTTTATGAAAAATAAACAAGGACTGGTGTTGCAAATTTAAAAAAAAAAACCTTAATGTGCGAAATAAGTGAATAGATTCATTGATTTATGCTTTATTTATTTTTTAAAAATCAAACAAAATCGAACAATATAATATTGAACTTAATTTGGTTAAAAATTCTAGAAAATATCGTTCGACACTACCGAAAATAATAAAGTGCATTAAAGACTTTTCAATTTGTGAAAAATATAATCCTTTAAACTATCATATGATTTAATTTTATTAAAAGAGATATTTTGAATTTTACTTTTTTGGATTTTTTAATAATAAAACCAATTCTTTTTTTGGGCTTTTTTTTAATTTAAGTATTATTTAAAAATGTCAAATAGAAAAAAAAAATCTTGCCAAATCATTAGTAAATTGTTAATAAAATTATTAAATATTTAAAAAAAATTAAAGATAAAAATTTCAATTATATTTTTATCTAAATCTATCCATTTTTTTGACATTCCAATTGCCAAATTATTAATTAAAAAATTATCTTAAATAATTGAAAAAGTCGAAAATTTATTTAATTATTGAATTGGAACAGATAATGGTAAATTTTTGAATAAATATCATAATTTTAATTCTTTACAATATCTTAACATTTGATATCTATCATGTTAACCAAGTATTTTAAAAAATTTAAAAATTTTATCCCAGACTTCGACCGACCATCGGCGTTCTCAAATTTTTTTGATTTTTCAAAATTTATTTTTGGCCTGGAAATTAACAGTTACTTCGGTTTGAAATTAAAAAAACTAAAGAAATATAGAAAAAAAAAATTTGATCAATGTTTTTTTGAACTTTTTTGTAATTTTTGCACTGCATCAATTTTTTAAAACGAATTAAACAATTAAAAAAAATTAATCTAAATATTTTTAAAGTATCTCCTGAGAAAATGCAAGAAATTCAAGCTCAGATCAAAAATGAGCTACGCAAAGTGGCAGCTATTAAAAACATAGAAGAGGCCGAACGAAACAAGATAGCTCAAAAGCTTGAGAAGCGATTAGATGAGCTCAGAAAAGCTCAGTAAAATGACATAATTTTTATTTAAAAATAAAATTTTAAATTTTAAATAAAGGGAAGAGCAGAGATTGATATCAGAAAAAATCCAAGCTTTTGAGCGCAAAATAATCGTCGGTGGCGAAAATTTACTCGAAAAGGCAGAAGAACAAGCGCGTCTTTTGGAAGAAAGCGAGCGACAATTGGAAAAACAGAAGGAAAAACAAATGCAAATGAAGCAAAAATTGACCGAAAAGGAAGAGGAAAAAATTTTATTAGAGGAAAAGTACGCAAATTTAAACGAAGAAGCTCAGAGTAAGACCCGAAAGTTAAAAAAATTAAAAAATATGATCATTCAGGCACAGGCCGAAACAAACGATATTAAAACTGAACATCAGCGAGAAATGGAAAGTCTTCTAGAAAATGTTAGAGAAATGAGTAAAGAATTGAAGTTAAATATGGCTATTTTGGATTCATATATTCCGATTGAGTTTCAGGTTAAATTTTTAAAATGTTCTTATTCTTGATCAGGATTTATTTTAAACAAAATTAAAGGAGGTAATCGAAGAAAATGTTTTTTGGAATGAAGAGCTCGGTGAATGGCAACTAAAATGTGTGGCGTATACTGGTAATAACATAAGAAAACCGAAGCAAAAAAACATAGACAAAAATACAGTAATTATCTGAATTAAAAAAAAATTAATTAATTTTAAACTTATTTATAAGTATCGAGTTGTTGATTTCAATCATGTGTATTTGAGTTATACGGCCGATAGTGCCGAAAAAGCCATGCGAGATTTTCAGAGAGCAAAATCAGCAAAAGAAAAAAAGAAAAAAAATTCCAAAATCAAAGAATAATTTTATTTTTAATATTGAATATATTTATTTATTTTTTTTAAATATTTTTT
>QEOQ01000226.1:2901574-3007613 GCA_010279815.1 Brachionus plicatilis
AATTTGCTAGATCAGCCTTCATGTCAAAAAATTTATATACTCTCTTGGGTGTCTAATGCAAATATATTTGCCATATTTCAGAATTTTCTTGCAATTTTAGCATAAAAGTCTTCACAATTCTTCTTCAGTATTCAAAATTTTAAAGCCCGGGCTTGGACTTGACTTGAGACTTGTGACTTTTAAACAACTCTGGAAAAATATCTAGCTGATGAAAAGAAATACTTCTCGATAAGAAACCCCATTTTGCTAATTTTATTTTTATGATAATAAATTGAATTTTAAATAATTATTAAAAAAGAAATTTAGAATTCAAATTTAAGTTTCAACTTTTACTTAATTATGGTCATTTAGCCGGCCGCCTAAACGGTTTAATTTTTAGACCGCTAAAAATACGGCAAAATAATACTGGCGAGTGAACCTAAACCCAGGAAACCTTTATAAATCATTAATAGATTCTGTTTTGGAACAAACTTTCCCTGGGGACTGAGCCATTCTGTTCCATTGTTGGTCAAACTGGTGGAAAAATGAAGAGCCGGCTTCGAATCATGATATAATGAATACCTTACTATTTCTTCTTTTTTTCCTGAAACTTCAGATATTTATTTTTTTAATTTTTTAACTTATCTATTTATTAACTATACCTTATCTTTTTATTTTTTAGAATAAACAAGCAACTTTTTGGCGGGCGGCCTCATAAATTGTGAAATTTTTTGGGAAAAAACTTTTTAAAATTATGTAAAAATAACGTAGAATTATCCTAAAATAAAGAAAATAATTGATAAGATTTTTTTTGAAAAATGTTTTTTCTTCTGCGAAATTTTCATTAAGTTTAAGGACTATCTGCAAAAAAATTGACCTTATTTTTTGGCGGTCCAAAAACTAGACTCTTTTAATGCTTTATATAGAAATCAAAATAATATAATAATGAAAATTTAAATTTAAAAACAATGAAAGCAAGTTGCTGTTCTTTAAAAAATAATTATAACAAAGAAAAATTTTTTTTTACCAAGTCCGTTTAATATAAGTGCCAAAGTTGCTTTGAGATCTGTAATGAATGATACCTGCCTAAACCAAAATCAGCCCAAATTACTAAATTTGTACACACTGGGCAATTGTACACACAGTAAAAATTTATTAAAATCAATTATGTAAATTATTTAATTTAATGCTACATTTGAAATTTTTTTAAAAATCACTATTTTAGTTGTATAAATTACAAGGACTTTTTAATTCCAGAAAGGATTATTTTAGGCCTCAAATAAACATTAATTTAATTTTTAAATTACAGTTTTCAAGTGGGTAAATAAAATATATTTCAAATATTTGTTAGTCTTAAAGGATTACATTAGCATTTATTTTGTAAATCTTCGAGGAACCTCTTGTTCATAATTTTTTACAACTAAAAGGTTTTTTTAAAAATCAACAGTTAGTTTGAAAAATTTTAAAGTGCAATGATAAGACGTCAAATAATTATTTTTTTTAATTAAAAATTTATAAAAGTAAAATTTATAAAAGATTTAAACGTAAAAATTTTAATTTCACAAAAATTAAACTAACTTTGTCTAATACAAAATTAAAAATTATCTTAAAGCATATTAATTTGATTAAGATCTCAAAAATTCCAGTTACTAATTAATTAAGAGTCAATCACAGCCTAATAATTTTGATGATCACTTTTTAATGAATCCGAATATATTATAATAATTTTAATATTTGCAGATTAAATTAAATTTTTAAAGCCTGTTTTCAATCATTTTTATTTTAATTATTCAATCCCAGACTGATGCCAAAATAATTGTTAAAGTTTTCGGAAAATTATTAACGAAAAATAAACGCAAAAAATATTTTAAATAAGGATTTTTTTTAATAGACCAGAACAAAATTGACCGCTCAAAGTATTCACATATTTTTTAAAATGATATTTTTTTGACCTTGTTCATAGAAATTTAATTCTAAAATCTTAAAAAAAAACTTGATCAGTTTTTTATTCCTTCAAAATATTCAAAAGAAAGAGATGTTTTAAAAAAAAAGAAGACATTATTAATTTTCAGAAAAAATTTAATTTATCGAGTTTCTACAAAAAAAGGGTAGAAAATATTAATTTCTTGGTATTTTTCTTTTTATTATTTTCTGAAATCGGCAATGAAAATTAATTTTATTTTTTATTTAATAAAAATGTCATTTAAAATACCGTTCAATGAAAAAATTCCAAATCTTACTTCTGTCAATTAGTAAATAAAAATTTACTAAATTTTTATGTTATTCTGACTAAAATCATCATAAAATTTTAATAATTGACATTTTCAGAACAATGAGACTCAGTTAGGATTTATTTTGAAGATTAAGTCTCTGATTAAATTTTCATAATTTCAAAATTTAAAGTTGTAACATTTTAAAAATTTTTGAAGTCATCTTTAAAAGTATGGGAAAAGTGAACATTTTATTTTTATTTTGATCCTTAATTTGGTGAAAAGCATGTTTCATGATTTTGAAAAAAAAAAATTATTTTTCAAAGCAATAAAAGATTTATCTAAAAATAAATGAATTTTAGAATTTTTGTTTCTTAATAAAAAATCAAAATAAATTATAAAACAATTTTTAATGACCAAAAAATAAAAAAAATATAAGATGCACACTTTTATCAAAAGACAATAAATTTTGAATATTTTAACCTTTCAATTTAAATTTTAAATACTTTTTTTTACTTAATCGGTGTTTTAATGTTCAATTTTGTTTGAAATATTTTCAAATATTCTCATCTCAAAATCCACCAATTTTAGCAGAGCAATAAAAAACAAACGAAGTGAGAAATTTATGAATTAAGGAACAAGAATCAAATTATTGAACCAGCTACATAGTAGAATTTGTTAATCAACATTTGGATATTTTTTTACGAAATTTATTAATAGTTTTTTTAAAAAACAATTTAATACAAACATGAATATTTTCTCTTTAAAAAATTTTTTATGTGAAAATTTGAATACAATTAAATTTTTATCAATTAATGAAAAATTTTGATTCATATTATTAATTTGTAATAACTTTTTTGTAAATTTTTTTTTCTTTTTACTTTTTATTGTGGGTTCCATGATAAAATTATTATGTAGCCCTTAACTTAAAAAATTAACTGGTAAACAAACACCAGACAGACGATTGTCTTATTTAAATTTTGTTCAAATTTAATAAATAAGTAAATAAAAAATAAGAAAAATAAATGAAAAAAAGCTTTTTTAAAAAATTTATTAGATTGGAAATAAAAAAAAATGGAAATTATTTAAAGACTAAATTTTTTAGAGTTTGAGCGAGAATAATTGAATTGGCGCCGTAACTAACAAATTCTAATGTCAAAACTAAAATTAGCATAAAAAATCTTTATATTTCAAAATTTTGTTTTGTTCAAAATAAAATTGGCCTGCACATAAAATAAAAAAAATTCTAGTTTACTTTTTGCTCGGCTCTTTCTCAGTGGAATGCAAATATCAAAACAAAATTTGAAAGAAGTTTCAAATTTTACTAAATTATGTTGATTAGCAGCGAACAGTATGAGTATTTAAAAATTTAAAAATTCAAAATTTCTCTTTTCCCTTATACATAGCTTGAGAGAGCACCAAAATTTGTTGCTTATAATCTAAAAAAAATTTGCATTCAAACTTAAACATCGAGTATATGTTTTGTGTCTAGCAATCAAATTAATATATGAAATTTTCAAAATAAGAAAAATTCAAATTCAAAAACTAAAGCAAATAGAAAATTGCTCTTCTTTTAAAATATTCAAAAAAAGAGTTCAAAATTTTTGACCAAGTCCGGTTGAGATAAGTGCCAATGTTGCTTTGAGACCTGCCATGTCAGATACCAGCCTAAACGAGATTCAGCCCAAATTACTAAAATTGGACACGCCGGACCAAGATCCTGCCCTGTCAAAAAAGCAAGACTCACTGTTCATAGTTCCAAGTCCCCAGTCGACCACATCCAACCTCACAACTGTCACTCTCAATGACCCGCGAAAGCCCAGTCCCCAGAACAAAGTCCATGTCATACCGTACAACCTAACTAGTCAAAAAACAACTCCGATCAAACTGATCAAGGACTTGAAGCCAGCTTCTCAGTCAACCATCAGCTCGTCGATTGGAAGCAAAAAGCTAATTCAAGTCAACGCTGGTTCTAATTTGGCTACATCTCCGATCCGAGCCAACAATTTATTCATCAACAGCTCGGACAAATCACCCCAAAGTAACACCAAAATACTAACCATTTCAAATGGTTTAAACTCGGGCTCGAGCTTGCCCAATTCAAATAAAATTCAGTATGTTAAAATTGTAAATACGCCCAATGTATCATCCAATTCAGCGCCTTTTAAAATAACAACCATTACCAGCTCCCATAATGCCAACTCTAATAATTCCCAAGTAATTAAATAAATAATTTAAAGAAAACTTATGGGCAAAATTTTTTTTTGATTTTTTGATCAATGATCAATTTACTATTTTTTAGGAAATAAATGAAAATATTTGCAAAAGAGTATTGAAGGTAAATATCGCTTTTTATGGCGTTTACAGGATGTTTTTTTTGTAAAATTTGCAAAAAAAAATTAAAATTTTTGAGAATTTTAAATTCGCATTTTTAAATTTCATTTTATCAAAATACAAAAATAAAAAATTTTAAAACATTATTTTAATAGTCAAAAACTTGTTCTGCAAATGACACAAATTGAAACAATTTTTGTTTCACCTACTGAGAAAGTCTGCAAAATATGTCAAAATTAATTCTCTTTTATTTTTGATTCTTTTAAATAGAGTGCAATTTTGCAGACTCCCTCAGTAGGTGAAACAAAAGTTGTTTCACTTTGTGTCTAGAACAAGTTTTTGACTATTAGAACAAAAGTTTTAATATTTTTCTATTGGAAGCTGTGAATGAAATTTTACATTGCTAATCAAATTAATAATTTAGATGACTTTTTTGACTAAAAAAATAGCATAAAATCATCAAAAAGAGTAGATATTTTGATTAGTAAATGTAATTCAAAAAATTAAAATGAATTTTTTTTAGAGAAAAAAATTCCAATTTTATAAAAAGAAGTTTTAAATTAGTTAATTTATTGATCAAGAGTTTTTTGTATTTCTAGCTGTTGATTTCTTCTTCCCAAAAATAACTAAAATTATCCCAAATTTCGGTCAAAAAAGTGATTCGAATTGTTTAATTAATTTTCTAAAAAATTTTAATTTTATTATCCAAATTTTTCAAAAAAATCCTCGACTTGCCATAAGGACACCAAAGGATACTGAATTAGCTCTTAAAATAGGTGATAATAAAAATCTTTCATTTTTTTTTTCAATTTTTTTTTATAGAATTCGATGTGCTGATTAACAATATATATATATATATTTTATTGATGCATTGTTCTTTGATTGTTTACTTTTTTATTAAATTTTTAATCATTTTTTCAGAGTATCAAGAATAATTCGAAAATTTTATTTTCACTTTCATAGAATACTTTTAATTATTTAAAAGGCTGGGGGATAAAAGCGGATCAAGTAAAAAAATTGTCTAAATTGGGAAGGAAAGGATGTAAAGAAGTGGAATATTTTTTAATATGTAATTCAACACTGGTATATATGTCACTGTCAATTTGTAAAATGTGTTATTTTGCAAAATGACTTGGCAAATAATAAAATTTTCTATTTTTCTTTGACCAGGCATTTTAAAAATCCAAGAAAAATCAAAATAATTAATTTTTAATGTTTTTACCAAATTTAAATTGCAAAGTTTAAATTTTTTCACCTCAAAGATTTATTTTCATTTAGAAAAAATATTTTTTAATTTTTAAATTAAAAAAAAAAAAACATTCAATTAATAATTTAATTTATCGAATTTCTTTATTGAAAAATCTCCCCATTACATTTCAAGCCAAACTTGAACTCAGCTTTTCGAAAAGAGCATCTCATAGCAAAAGAGCACTTTATAAATCCTTTACTATGCCCAAAAGAAAGCACTTGAACTGCCTTATGTGAATATACAATTTATTTTCTCTAGAATTTTATCTTTTATCTTTTGCCCAGATATTTTACAAAATGACACATTTTCTAAATTGACAGTGACATAAATTGCTTTTTTGAATAAAAAATAGCACAAAATTAATTTTATCATAAAATTTTTTTTTTTTTACCAAGTCTTAAAATTTTTTTTAAAATTATAACTGAACCCTTCTATTTTGAAAAAATACAACAGCAACTTTGTAAAAATTTTTACGAATCTTTTTTGATGGTTTCGTATATTTATTACAAACAACTTATCGAAAATTCAACTATATGATATAATTTTTATTTATTTTAAAGCTAGGATCAGCCTAATTTTAAATTTTGAAAAAAATTGGTAAATGTCTTGTCCACTTTTAAAGCAAATTAAACTAAACTTTTGTGCCCGTTATACAGTGGTGATTTCATAACAGTATTTTACGAAAAATTACGTAAAATACCTTAAATTAATAAAATTTACCACATTTTACGTAAATTAACGTAAAATCCGAAAAGTGAAAAAGAAGAATTTTACGAAAAATTACGTAAATTTTCAGGATTTTGAGATTATTTAGGTAAAATTTGGTAAAATTCAAAACGGCCAATTCAAAACTCAAAATTTTTTGAAAAAATGTCCTTTTTTTCCAAAAATCGAAAATTTAAGAGAGTTTTTTTTTTCATAAATTGGTTAAAAAAATAGTTATTTTTAAATTGTTATAAAAAAAAACTTTCTTAAATTTTCGATTTTTGGAAAAAAAGGACATTTTTTCAAAAAATTTTGAGTTTACGTAATTTTTCGTAAAATACTGTTATAAAATCACCACTGTATACAAAAAAAAACTAATTTTAAAATTTTTTATTATTTTTACTTAAAGTTTTTGAAAACAAAAAGTTTTTTTATAATACCTTATAATACTTGAAATATTCTAAAATAAAGTTGATCTACCAAATTAAACGTAAACAAGGTAAAATCATCGTATATTAACAGCACTGTAACTAAAATAATAAAATTTAAAAGAGTTTTTTTAGATTTTCTTAAGAAAAAAAATTAACTTTAAAGTTTTTCTAAAAAAAAACCTAGATTTCGAGAACTAAGTTCTCCACATACAATTATCAGAAGATTTTTGTTGGTGTGGGCCAGATTTATCATTGAAAAGATAATAGAATACCGACAATTTTTTGGTTGTGAATTTTAATTTAATTTTATTTATTTTTTAAAGGAAGGATTTTCGATACGACCATTTTCTTCAATAGCTTCGAATTCAATAAAGACGATTCAAAAGCCACCATCAGTAAATACAAGTCCGATATCATCACAGACTAGCACAGTAAGTTTAAAGCAGTCGGACCAGCCTAGCTCGAGTGTGCTCTTGGATGCCATAAATAACAGTCCCAATCTACATGACAGCTCTTCTAATAAGACTCCGCCAACAACAACAACCATTCAATTGGTAAATCAATCTCAGACCCAGGCTCAGCGGGGTCAAATGATCAGTCCGAAAACATCTATTATACAGCGAATTCAGTCATTTCCTCCCAATCAGTCCATTGGCAAGAATGTGGCAACAGCTAATAATGCAAGTCAGTCAAACCAGCCAGACCGCAGTGTTAGTTACAAAGTGTTGAACCAACAATTTCAGACTAATCTTTCTAAAAATAATGGATCAAATGGATCTGAAGCCAACAGCAAAAGTGTCATAAACAGTGAAAATTTGAATTTATTGTCTAACACGATAAATCAGTGTAATACTTCTGGACAGTCGAAATCACCTGAAATTGACAACCTTAAAGTAAGCAGATAGAAATTTATTTAATTATGATAGAGAAAAAAAAAATTTTTTTAATGGAACTATTGATACTTAAAGGATCAAGCCATTTTAAATTATTTAAGGATCATTTTTGATTTTTAAGAATTAAAGGCCGATTGTATTTTGATCAAAAGTCTTTAGAAAAAACTTCAATCAAATGTTATCTAAAAATATTAGTTGTCATTTAATAAAGTGAAAATTATTTAATATTTCATGGAACTAAAAAGTATTAAAGAATATTTTTTTTTAGCGAATGAATTAAAAAATAGAAAAATAAAAGCGTAGAATTAAATTAAATCAACGTAGAAGCATAGAAAAAAAAATGTTAGAAAAATTTAAGTGATTTGGTAAGAATATGAATTGTATTTAGTTAATTATTTTAAAAAAAGATTAAAATAAAAAAGAGAATAAAGAAAAAATGAAAAAAAATTTTTGTTCTACAGGATCTCAAAGAATTTTCTAATTGTCAAAACTTTGCTTCGGTCCGATGAGAATATCTTTTGCAAACATATACAAAAGAAATATAAATCACATATCACCTTGTAGAGCAAAAAATTTTCTACTAAAAAATAATTTTTTTTCTCCCAAGAAAAAATTTAGTCTCGAAAGGAATGCGGTTCAGCCATTACAAAATTTACAAAAATTTTAAACTTTAAAAATAGTAAAATTTATAATTAGTCGACAAAAAATTTTGAAAAGTACTATATTGATTTTAAATGTCCAAGATTAACTTTTATTTCTTGCAACTTGTTTTTTTTTTAAATAAATCTAATGTATAATATATTTTTGTGTAGCAATTATTCAAGGTTTAATTTAATTTTAATTTTTAAATCTTAAAATACCTAACCTCTAAATGACAGGGTATTGTGAAATTCAAATACAAATTGAACAAAAATTCTCATTTTTTTGATGAATTATAATTAAAGTTAATAAAATATACTTTAAAAAATTAAGTATTTTTTTAAGTGAATTTTATTTACTTTAACTATAATTCATCAAAAAAATGAGAATTTTTGTTCAATTTGTATTTGAATTTCACAGTACCAAATAGCAGTACTTTTTTAAACTTTTTTTTGGCCTAGAAAATAATTAGATTCAAGGATTAAATTAATAGATATAGATTTTATTTGTCTTTTAAATATCTATGTTAGTGCATATTTTGGTTTGAATATAATTTTTCTACCAGAAGTTGTTAATAAAAAATCGATTTTTCAGTATTTTAAAAGCGAAATAAAAATTACAAATTTTAACAAATTTAAACTTTAATTTTGAAAGAATATTCAGAAAACTTTGATATTTGGCTCAATGGATACTTAAGTTCTTTAAGAATAAGAATGTTGTTAATTTTTTTAACACACCGCAAATATATATCAGGTGTATTTTTTTATCTAAGACTTGGTAAAAGTATCCTTACTTGATACCAAACATAAAATAAAAACGAAAAGACCTTGATATATATGTAAAATTTTAACCTTATCTGATTATCTGTTGATATTTTAACGTGGGTCCAAAAATTTTGCCAAACAATTTGAATCACTCGTTAGTACATTTATCATGTTAAATATTTTAAATTTAAGTAACTAATTTTCTCAGTCAATTTTTGAGTTTTTTTCTCATTTTTTATTCCAAAAAATGATATTGATATTTGGTAAATATGAATTACCACAAAAAATTTAAAAAAAGAAAATTTACCTCCAATTTTTTCAAACCACAATAATTAGTATCCAAAAAAAAGTTTCCATTTATTCTCACTTGATACTAAAACTTGATTTTTTCGTGAACTTTTTTTTTAATGAAATCCTCATCAGTGTTGATGTCAAAAACCGCTTTAAACACCAAAATATCTTCGATTAGTTTACATCCAAAAATGTTCTTGGTAATAGCTAAGACAAAAAATGATTTATTATTTACGTATATTTTTTAATATAAAGTAAAATAAGGATTCATTCAAAAGAAAATTTAACAAAAATTTCAGAATGATTTAATTTTAAAAAATTTTTTGTTCAAATGGCATATATAAAAGTATAATTTATGATCAAATTTCGAATACATTCAAACATTTTTAATGAATATTATCATTGCATTAGAGAACTACAGATAAATATATTTTTACTCAAATTTAATAAAAATCTTATAATGCTTATAAAAAATCTTCGATACTGCATTATTGTGCATTTAAAATAATTACAGACTTTTCTAAATATAAAATTTTATAATGAATTTTACTATACTCTTAAAAACACAAATGTTAAATTAAATATTTTGATTAATTCAAGTTTTTTAATTTTAGGCCTAGATAAGTTACTTTTTATTCCGCTAAATTTAAAAAAGCTCATTTCTTTTCCTTTTGTTTGTCAGTTCAAAATTTATTTAATTATATTTAAATATTAAAACTATTTAACAGGGGTCTGAGAGAAAGATTAAAGTTAATTTCAAACTGGCTAGGGTCCTTCCAAAAAAATTATTTTAATAAAAAAAATATTATTTTTCTTTTAAAATTTGGCAATATAAAACGATTAAATTGAAAGAAACTGCGGTTACCCTAATTTTTTAAATATTTGAAAAAAAAATTTTTTTCTAAAAATTGAAAATTCCAGATATCTTTTTTATAAATTAAAAATTTTTTTAATTAAAAAAAGGTTATGTATTTAATGTTTCATTAACAAAAAATATACAAAATAAAATACAAATTTTATTTTTATTTTTAGATTTAGCCTAGTTCAGTATTAAATTTTTTTTTAAAGAATGGCATAATATAAAATCTTTTGTTGAATTTTCATTAAAATATTTATTTCACATTTCAATCAGAAATCTTTTTAATTTTTTATTATTAAAGCTTTATTGTCCTTTTTTTTGGGCCCTAAATCACTAACCCCCAATTTTTTTAAAAAGTAAAAAAATTAGTAACAGCTAATTTAGTTTTAAATTTTGAGTAATTTCTTAAAATTAAATTAATTTTTTTCGTAAAATTAATCTTTTTTTTTAAAACCTTGCTCCCTGCTGACCCATAACTAACCTCAGTTATTATTGTAGAGAGTTTCACAAGCTTTTTAAAAATATGCATAATTTTTGTCCAGGATGCTTAATTTTTGAGATATTCCAAAAAAATTCTAATTCTGAATTAATTTTTATTTATTTATTCAAGTTTTTCAAATATAAGAATTAAAAAAATCAATCTGTTTTTAAATATTACTTTTAATGAAAAATTTCAAAAGCTGATTTTTCATTTTGATTCATTGATTAAAAAATCAGAAAAAACTTCGAAAATTAATTATTGACATTTATCAGCCAAGGACAATATTTTATTATATTTTTTTTTAATTTATAAAAAATTTTTTTATTTTTTTTTAATCATTTTATTTAAAATAAAATTTTTAGATATCGACTTCTAAACCGAAGGCGGCAAATCAGCAAACATCACCCGTCAGCCTGAATCAGAGTTCTTCGTCAGGCTCAACTCGTAAGCCATGCAATTGTACAAAATCAATGTGTCTCAAACTGTAACATTCTAATTTTAAATTTTTGAGATTTTTGAATAAAAATTTTAAAAGTTATTGTGACTGCTTTGCTCAGGGCTCGTTCTGTGTTGACTGTAATTGCGTTAATTGCTTTAATACCTTAGATCACGAGGAAGAGCGTAATAAGGCGATCAAAATGGTTTTGGAGCGAAATCCTCAAGCATTTCAGTCTAAAATAAGCAAATTTACGGCCTCATTGACCATGTCCAAGGCGATGCCAGCTCAGATCTCTCAAGCACCAGCACCAACCAGCGGCATAGAGGATCTAATCAGCGCATCGGTCACTACCGATGAACTAGATGAGATCCAGAGTCGTCATGTAAAAGGATGCAATTGTAAAAAGTCCAACTGTCTTAAACGATACTGTGAGTGCTTTTTGGCCAAGATACAATGCTCGTCTTTGTGCAAATGTGTCGGATGCAAAAATTGTGATGAGTCGACCAGAACATTGTTACAATTGGCAAATGCAGCTGATCTTCGTAAACAGCAGCATCAGCAGGAACAAAAACAACAGCTGATCCAGCAACAGCAACAAAGCAAACAGTTCTTTAGCCCCAAAGGCTCCCAGTCGGGCTTCAGCGGCTCTATCAAACAATCAACTGGTTTTAAGACCAGGAATTTAGAAAATTCTAATGAAAATAAACATATTCTTATGGAACAACAGCAGCAGTTAATAAGGTAATGTATTTTTTTAAACATTAAATTTTTTAGTCTTAATTTAAAGTTCAAAGTTTAATAAATAATTTTTTAAAATTTTAAATCTAAAGTTTAATTTATTTTTTCTTTAAATTAAATATTTTTAATTTAAAATTTAAGGTTTAAAGTTCAATTTATTTTTTCTTTAATTTAATTTTTTTTATTTAAAATTTAAAGTTTAAAGTTTGATTTATTTTTTCTTTAAATTAAATCTTTTTAATTTAAAATTTAAAGTTTAAAGTTCAATTTATTTTTTCTTTAAATTAAATCTTTTTAATTTAAAATTTAAGGTTTAAAGTTTAATTTATTTTTTCTTTAATTTATTTTTTTTAATTTTAGCCGAGCGTACAAGTCAGCCTTAAATAAAAGCATTTTAAAAGAAACGTGTGAACGTTTAATTAGTATTGTTTTGAGCGAGATTGAGAATGCGGAAATGAAGACTGATGATAGCCAGGATGGATTGAGTGAACCGATGGAAATCGATATGGAAAAGTGTTTGATTGAGCATTTGGGAAGTTGTTTGGCCGAAATAATCCATAGCGCTGAGACACAGTCGCCGAGCAATTGATTTCCTTAAAAAAATTCTAATGAACAGATATTTATTTTTAAATGAAATGTTATTTTTGTTTTAAATTTTTTGATTTACGTGTTGTTGTTTGTTGGATATTTATAGTTTTCCATGTCCAAAAGTTTATACATAGCCGATTAGGATTTTATACGCTCCTAAGTTCCAAAGCTTGGTTCAGTTTAAATCGTGTTATTTGCCTTTAAATTGTAAATAAAGGAAATCTAATCTTAAAAGTTTGTAGACATCTCAAAATTCTGTTTTAAGATTGAATTTTATTTCTTGATTTTTTTGTATGAAAAATTAAGGTCGAGTACTTTTTTTTAATTTAAATTGAAATAAATTGGTTCAACTTCCGACATCAATTAAAAATTTACCACATCCACAAAACAATTTCGTTTTACCGTCGCTTTTAAATGTTAATTAATTTAAATTTGATTGAATAAAATTGCAATTTTTTACTTCTACATATTTATTAAGAAGATCTTATACTTCGAAAAATAGATTTCGTTTAAAATTAAATTAGCTCAGGTAAATATTGATTGCAAATTTATTTTCTAAATATTTGGTTATCAGAAAAGAAAATATTTATTATTAGATCCGAATGCTAAATTAGTGGACACTGAATAGGGTCATCTTTAAAAAAATTGAAATTTTTTATTTTGAATTATTGAAAACAAAATCGTTTAGATTATACGCTGAGTAATATGTAATTATTTGGAAGCATAATCAGAAAAACTAATCAATTAGAATTATTTATTTATTTTTGGAATTCTAATTTAAAAAAAAAAAAATAGTAATAAAATTTTTAATTACTAAAATAGGCTATGATTTAGGCTTTGTGAAACTCAGTACAAATGAACCGAAGAAAATGATTAAAATTTATAACTTTTTTTACTAAAAGTTTATCAAAAAATTATTAACATTTAAAATTTATTCGTATTTTTGAAAAAGTTTTTTTGTTGTTGTTTACTTAAACCCTGGGTAATAGTAGTGGTTTAGGTGATCAACTCGATTCAGAAAACTCTGTGTAAGGTCGGAGCCGTTGCTCAAAAAGATTTATCAGCTAGGATGATAAGGGACATTTTATTATAACTGGAACCCAGTAAGACAATAAATTTAAAATTTCTAAATTCTCAATTTTTAACAATGAAAAAAAAAACAGAACAAACATTTCTACAAAAATTCAATAAGTTTACAATTTTTTTTCTAAATGCTTAAAATTAATTCTATCAATTGTTTAAGCTAATCCATTCAAAAATTTAATCTTGATTCATTTTCTAAAATTTAATTTTTAAACATTATAATGAAGATGAATTTATGTGGTATTGAAGAGGCTGGTATTAAAAGATTATCTGAATGCTTTATTATTATCATTATTATTGTTTTTATTATATTAAAGGAAAAATTTTATTAAGTCTGTAGTATTAAATTATTTAGTTGTTAAATTCTGCCCTGTTTTTTTGATTTAGAATTCAGAATTTCAAGGTATTTAAAAAAATAATCATACCAATTTAGCTTGCTTTAATTTTTGGTTCCAAATTATTTTTTTATTTGATTTCAAATAACTTTAATAGCAAATGTTAATTTTTGTAATTTAATTTCTGAATTCTATCTTCATTTTGTTTAAATTTGATTTAAGCTCCTAAATAAATGTAACACTGTTACATGAATATTTTTTAATGAAGAAAGTCGAAACGTAATTTTACGTAAATTTATGTAAAACATAAATTCAATGAGTAAATTTTCATAAAATATTGTAATAAAAAGTATAATAAAATGTAAGAAAATGGTCTTCAATCTTCATATTTTTCAATTATTATTTTGATTACCTTTTTTTTGAATATTTAAATTCTAATGAGGAATAGTATTTAAAAAACTTTTTTATAAAGACATTACCGGTAAAAACATTTTTTTTTTCAAAATGAAAACTGAACATCCAATTAAAAAGTAAAAGTCTGATTTTAACTTTTGACTGAATTATCTTATTATTAAGTGTTTTTTGTGTCAGTTTAGTTGATCAGATTTTATAAATTTTTGAAAAATTCTAGGGTTAATAGATTTGTTGAATATTAAGTTCAGTACAAAAGAACAGAACAAAGTGTAAAAAAATTAAATAACTTAAAATGTTTAAAATTAATTCTATGAATGCAACTGAAAAAGTCTGCTATTGATGTGCAAAATCTGCAAAATGCACTTCATTCGATTTTATTGAAATTTAATTTCTGCTGAAATCTGTAAATTTAGCAGACCTTGATATTTGATGCAACTTTGAATGTTGCACTAAGTTGTATTTACAGAATCAAGTTTAAACATTTAGAAAAAAAGTTATTCAATTTTTTTACATTTTTTTCTGTTTTATTTATCATTTTGTACTGAATTTCACAAAACTTTTATTTTATTTAATTTGTATCAAAATTAACATCCATTGTGGAGAAGTAAAAATTAAGGTGTACAAAAAAATAAGAAATCAAAATATAAATATTAAAAATTTATGAATAAAAATAAAAGAAAAAATCAAAAGACCAAATAAAATATATATAAAATAATTTTTTCAAAAAGCTGTAAAATTTAGAACTGTTGACCAAAAGAAATATGAAAAAACAGATTAAAACATTTTCGAATTTTTTTAAAATCCGCATTTTGAAATAGAATTAAATAAATACAGTGGTTCTACAAAAAGCCCAGAATTGGTAAAATTACGTTATTTTACGAAATTTTACGTGAGTTTTGGTTAGCTTACATAATCATACGCAAATATTAGTCGGTAAGGATGTGTAATTTTACATTAAATTACGTAATTTTTAGTAAATTTATCCCAAAATTTTACGGCCCAAAAAAAGAGTTCTTTGGTAAAAAGAGAAAAAGGTACAGTTTTTAGAAAATTTTAACTAATCTCAAATTTTTACCTTTTCTTACGTAATTATAAGTAAAATTACTTATCTTTAATCACTAATATTATGTAGGATCACGCAAGCTTACTGATTCTAACGTAAAATAGGGTAATTTTACCGATTCTAATTCTGAACATTTCAAAAATTTAATTTAATTAATTAATTAATAGCCATTTGTAGTATTTATTACTTATAATATTTCAAAAATTAAAAATTTTATGGTGATTCTGAGAATAATCTTCTAATCAACAATTTTTTTTGTTTATAGATTTATAGTTTTAGTTTCATAGTTTTAGTTAATATCAATATTGATTTTGTTGATCCTTAGTGTCTAACTTCAAAAATTAATTTTCTGAACGAGAGTAAATTGAGGGAATTCAATCAAAATTGATTAAAATTCTAACCAAAATTAATCTAAATCTTACAAAATTTTCAGAGCATTTTTTAGTAAGTAATAAACAACTAGATTTCAGTAAAAATACTCGAATTTTAGTTTATTTTTATTTTTTTTCATTCTCTTATTTTTTTAAATTTTTTAAGAAAAGGTTGCTTGAATTTTACTAAAAGTTTATAAAACGATATTAAAGGACGACTTTCTATCTTTCAAAATAAATGAACAAAAATACTGAAAATAAAGAAAGTTTATTTATTTTTTTCTAATCAAAATTACCAATTCTTTACGTCAGATAAATAAATAAAATTTTTAAAATGTTTAATTATTTAATCTACTTTTATTTAATGTTACTATTAATTTTTTGCTTGAATGAATCACAACAAGATGACTTAGAGACCAAATGCTCGGGACCGCAGTGTTTAGAAAAATCCAACTGAATATTCTTTTTTTTTCCAAAAAATAAAGTTCTTTCACCCTCAGTTTCTGACCGGTATCTCAGCTTTTTTATAATCTATAATGAGAAAACATTCTGAAAAATCATATTTAAATCTGCAAGATTTTGTGTAAAATGTACAGGAAGCTACATGATAATTTGGCATTAATTAATTTTATATTTAAAGATATTAATAAATTTGAGTCTTGAATTAAATAGTTCTTTTATTTCATCCATCATCTAGAGAATTAAATTTTATTAAGAATAAAACATGACAAGAAATAAAGAATTTTAAATCAAAAATGGAAAAGTTAAAAAATTAAGCTAATAAATAAATTTTAAGCTTTTGAAAAAAATTTACATTTTTCGATTTTAGTTAGATTTTTTAATCTAAAATTCACAGTGTTCATGATCACCAGAAACTTTATTTGAGATTATTTCCTTGAGCTTAAAGATGAAGATGAATCTTTTCTTAAAAAAGATTGATCTTCATCGGAATTAACTAAAATTTTGTCATAACGGATGTTTAAAAAATATTAGCGCATTTTTGTTTTTAAAAAAATAAATGTCCAAAAATTTTGTACTCAAATAGTTAAGGACCGTTGTGGTATTGTATTGTAAATAGTATTGTAGTATACAAAACAATAGCTTTCTTTTTAATTTCAATCTTTCCCTTCGAATAGGCTTATTGGCCTTGAGCTTTGTTTAATAGACCTCATGTCCTAATAAATTTAAATTTTAAGATTTTTAGATGTATATCTTCTAAAAGATAATTGAACAAGGCTTGCAATGATAGATGGATCACTTAATTGTGATTATTGGTTAAAAATATATCGCCACAAAGATAAAATATTTTTTAACTTAATTTTTAAATAGTCAAAAATTTTTTTTTATAAGTTTTTTTGAGTCAACTTTGCAAATTTTGAATTCTTAAATCTTCATATTTTTATATTTTCAAGTATTTTTTTTGCAATATTTTAGCAAATTTAATCAATAAAGGTATCTAAACAAAATTTAACGTGATACGAAAAATTAGTCGGTAATCCAAAAAATGTTTATATCATAATGATGATGCATTAAGAACAATATCGTGCACCAAATATTTGAATTCATTTCAAAACTCCACATTGTTTACTTCCTTTTACACCCAAATCACCAAAATTATCTTGCGCGAAGATTGCCCAAATTTATCCCTAGAAAATTAATTTTTTTTAAATAATTTAAACTAAAAAAACCCTAAAAGTTAGGGGACTACCCGGTTATGTTTTCAGCTGATAGCATATTTTATTATCAAACTGGTCACCTACGGTTTTGTTATCATGCGGATAATAAAAAATGTTATCAAGGAAAAATGTTATCAAACATGATAACATAAAATTCTTAATGATAACATAAAGTTTACTAAATTTTGAAACATTTGAAAAAGTAAAATTTTACTTTGACGTAAAATATGTCCCGCACTCACAAAAAAAGACTTTATTCATTTTTACAATTTTAAATTTTTTTAATTAAAATTTTTTATAATAAATTTTGTAATGATAACTAAATTTAAAAAATGATAAATAAATTTCTAAAAAAAAATTTTTAAAGATTTTTGATAACAATTTTCCTTGATAACATTTTTGTTATCCGCATGATAACAAAACCGGAGGTGACCAGTTTGATAACAAAATATGATATCAGTTGATAACAAAACCGGGTAGACCCAAAGTTAGTTGAGTCAAAAGTGCCATGGTAATAATTTGAATGATGCTTTATGGTTAAAACTTAAGCTCAAGATTTGATGTAGCACCAAAGCCTTGCATTGAATATGAAAAATTTTGATAAATAAATAAATATTCGATCTTAGGTTTTAGCGTAGATTAACGTAATATTATGAAATTTTTCAATATTTTGTTTAAAAAACATTAAGCAGAGCTGCTTATAATTAAACATTTTACAGAACTAAATTATCTCTTTTAGTAAAAAAGCTATATAAACTTTTCTGAATTGAAACAAACTTCACAACCTCAAAATTTTATGTAGAATTAAAATTTTTTAGAGTCATTTTACGCAAAATAACGTAATTCTACCTAAAATTAAATTATTTGGTATAAGAAAATTTTATTTGTTAAATTTCTTACTTAAATTTTAATTATTTTTGTTAATTTTTCATTTATTCAAAGTGATTTGAGTGCTTTTGATTTTTTAATAATTCAAGTCAATACTTTTCCTTTAATGAGGTCTAATAAAATAAATGAAATTGAAAAAATTTCCTTTTTTTATTATAGAATTAATAATGAGAGAAATATGCTTGAAGAAATGACTTGCGAAGTAAGGCAAGCAAAGAGAACTTAATTGATAGCGAGGTCTCACATCAAATAATTAAGTATAAACTAAAATATATTATCAAATATTACATTATACTTACAAACTATACTCATAGACAACTATTATTTTTATGTTATTTTAATTATGGGATTATTGGTGATTTTGGTTAATAAAGGCTAAAACTTTTATTTAGAGATTATTAACCATAAGGTCTTTTTTGTTGAGAAATAAACATCGTATAGTTTTTACAATTTTTTATTTTATGAAAAATTTAAATTAGATATTTTTTATTAATTTTTTTTCAAACAGTTTTTGCTATTTTTAATTTTTCAAGGCTTGATTTTAAATTAAAATTAAACTTTTAGCTTTATTAATTAGGCCAGTTCTTGATAAATTTAGACTAATTTTTTTTTTAAATAGTTAAATTTCAAAGACAGCAAAATCAATGGGTTTAAATTTTGTCCACTTTCAGAATTTAAGTCGAGTAGCAAAAAAAGTATTCTTTGGTATTAGGCTTAAAAGTCATATTAAAAGTAGGGATCCAAAATACTTAGTCTAGGCTTATTAAGACAAAGATTAAACTTAAAACAAGCAATGTTTTTGTTTAGGAGTTTATTATTTAATAAAACCACTGGGTTTTTTTTAAAAGCAAGGGATTATGCTTTTTGGATAGATGATCCACATATTAAATAATCTATTTGACTTTTACGGCCTTAAATCAAAAATCCGTTTGACCAAAGTTTATTGAATTAGAATTTATTTTAGTTAAGAAAATAAACTATTCTTTTTAACCGGTCAACTTAAAGCCTGTTTTTTTAATTTTCAATAAGATGATAAATGAAATTCTGAATAATTTAGTTTATCAGCTCGGCTTGAGTTGAATGCAAAGTTTACGCTCCGGAATTATCTAGATGGAAAAAGCATTAGCGGGTTGCTAAGACGGCACTGTAAAAGACTTAATCTAATAAATCACTTTTTAGAAAATAAATAAAAAATTTTGATAGGTCTTGGCTCGCGGAAAGTTCTAGGAAATTATGAATTCAATTGAAAGGCTTTTAAAATATTAAAATACAAAGTCATGATTTAAATTAGGAAACGGTGAGCTCATTTTGCTTAGCAAACGAAAGTTGCTCGGCATGCACTAAAGCCAATGCTAAGAATAGAAAAAAAGTTTCGAGCTGTTTTTATTTATTGAATTTTTGTTTAAATAATTGTATTTTTTGGCTTTTTATTTTTACTTGTTACGATTTTTGATTAGAAAAATTCAAAGGTTTTTGTTATCGGGCTCTTAAATTTCAATTAAATTCTGAATGAATTTGTTTTTTAGCAATAAAATGGTTACGAAAGTTTTCAATGTATTTGACTAATTTGCCTAGTTTCTTAAGATTTAAGTTTTTAAATTCTAAAGCTATTTTTATTAAGAATGTTTTACTATGATATTTTTTTAATGTAAAAATTTAAATCAGATAAGTTTGGATTTTATCTCATGCTAATCTTTGACCATCGATACCAGTTGACACTTTGAGATTTTTTGTAATTAATCTACAGCATCTAATTGAAATGAACGCTCAGGGCTGGAAAAATTTCAATCTATCTACTACCAACCATTAATTGTACTTTATTTTAATGAAGCAAATTTTTTCTACTAAATTAACACCAAGCTATCAGTAAAGATAAAATCAAAAATTTATTTTATGCATATATACTAAAGTTTATTTGTATTTTAATTCATAGCGAAGCACTCCAGGAGACCAGTTATGTCATTTGGAATTTGTACCTTTTAAAATAATTCTAGTAGTCAATTAGAATAAATTATAGGCTATGCTAGGTATTTTAAGCTGTATTTGAAACTAGTTTTTTAAAACCAAATAATTAAAAATAAAAAATTTTGATAAAAAATTTTTACTTAATTGATAATGCAGATAAGCGATTTGTTCATTAGGCAGGAATTTTTAAAATACTCCGAGGTATATTTTGAGGAGATTTTTCTAATGTTTGACATGCTTTTTGTTCAAAATATTCACCATGTAAACTTAGACTTGGACTAAACAGTATGAAGTATATAAAAAGAGAGTGAGAATATTTTTATCACAATATTTAAGTTTTAATTTTTTTTCTCAAACAAAAAACTGGTTGAAAAAAACCTAAAAAATTTGAGATAATTTTAGAATAAATCAATAATTTGGAAATTTTATGAGAAGAAAATAGAAAAACGTGTTCATAATTGATCGTTCTTTTTAGTAAATACGAAGAATTTAATGAAAAAAATTTTATAAAAAAAGCTTAATTTGGCATATTATTGAAATATTGTATCCAGGTATCTATGTTTGAACTGAATAAAGAAAATAAAATTTAATAGGCAATTGACAATGTATTGCAAATTTTTTTTTTTCAAATTTCTTAATCAAGGGTCGAATGTTGATTTTTATTACAATTTTTAAAAGATTTCAAATTATTGAGTTAATTACAAAGACGTGACTTATGTAGGTGATTTTTTCATTTTTTTTTTTGAAATTTTAAAGAAAAAGAAATCAAAATAAAAATTCAACTAACCTAGTTGTTTATTTTTTAAATTAATTTAAATAAAAGATTATTAAATTCAAAATTTATGCTGGATAAAAAAAATTGTATTTAATTTTATACAGTACAAATCTGAAAAAGCTGGCTAAATTAGACAAATTCTGATTTACTATCAAATTGTTTAATAAATAACTGAATTGGAAATGAATGTATTTTTTTTTTCATCTCTTGACGAAGTAGAATTATTTTACGAAATATTTTTGTACTTTCTATATCAAAAAAGGTTTTTTTTTAAATGACTAATATATATGTTTTTTTTTTAAAATATAAAAAAAATTGAGTAATTTTTAGGGCACTGTAGTCAACTATGGTACAAAACTGTTTTTTGAAGAATACATTCAGACCTAAATTGAAAAAAAAACTAATTTCATTAACAAAAATTACTTTTAAAGTGCATTTTGGGTACCAAAAGCTCAAAAAGTGAATAAATAAGTGTTTTTAAAAAAACGAAATCTTTTTGATTGTTAAAAATTTTACCCAAAGATAACTTTTTCCCATTAAATTTTACTAAAAATATTAAAGTAATGTAATTTCCAGCACAATTTTTATGAAATAATTTAAAAATTCGATTTTTCTTAATTTTGTCAATTTTTATTTTTATTAAAATTAACTAAAAATAAATTAAATAAAATTTTTAATTTTCACTTTTAAGGTTTTAGAGTATTTAACGTGAATTATCGTTTAATTTGGTAATTAGGAAAATCAAGTTCTTTTTAAATTATTCTTTTATCTTATTTCGAGGTTCTTCTTTTTTTATTAAAAATTTTAAAAAATTGACAAAGTTGGGCGCTAAAAGCTGACTCTTCCTGACTCTTCTTCAACTCTTCCTCAAATCTTCCTCAACTTTTCCTTTCCCCACTTTTCCTTTAGGAAGAGTTGAAGAAAAGAAAAAGTCGAGGATAGGAGGATGAAGAGTTCAGGAAGAGTCGTGGAAAGGAAGTGTACAAGTTAGTTTTAGATTGTACTTCACTAAACATATAATAAGAAACAATAAGAAACATATTTCTGAGCATTGAGTTACTCCAGCATTTATATTAATTAATTTATTTTTTAAGCTTTTAATATTCATTTAGATAATTTAATCGTTTGATGAGTGTGTTTTTTTTATTCTAGTGATTTTTAGCGTTCAAAATCTTTTTTATTTTCTGACTAAGTTTGCTTCAGTTGGCCATGAGTATACCGAGACTCGTTTAGTAATCTTTCAACCGAAGCAATCATTTGAAGATAATAAACTAGATATTGAACGCTTATCATCAGTCGAATCACTAATTTTTAATTTTTTAATAATAAAGAAAAAAAATCTTCAACGATATTTAGATATGTATTAAAGGCCCAAAATTATTTTTTTTGAATACAACATGGTACAACATTTGGTTAATAATTCAAATATGTGTTGATTTGTGATCAAGTGGCCATTTAGTTAACCTGTTTTGTTTTGGAGGTAAATTCTATGATTCAAAAAAACCATTTTAATATCTTGGTTTGTAATTTATTTTTTTGGTAAATTTAACCATTTTGCCATTAGTTATTAAAATTATTTCCTTTAAAAAAAAATTTAAAATTAAAAAAAATGAAAGAAAACTTGGACTCAAATTTAGTTGAACAATTTCTGACCAAATAATTTCTAAAATGAAAAATTGTTTTTATTAATAAAATTAATTATTAAGATGATTAGGATAAAAAATATGACCAAATGATCGCATGTTGCACTATATTGCTTTTTTAAAGAATCATGCTTTAATCTTAAGAAAAAGTTTTAAGACTTTTTGGTTATAGTTGTAGTAGAAGTAAAAGTAGGGTACTGTGTGGATCTTACCCACAAGCTGCAACGTAGTACCGTCCAGCTATAGCAGTAAATAGCATAGTCAAAAGTCCTAGTTTTCCTAACAAAATGTTTAGGTCAGTTTATGTTCTTTTAATTTAGATAAAGTTTAGAAAGGTAAAAAAATTAAAATTAGCTATTAGGTTCATTTTTAATTAATTTTTTTATGACAAAAAATATACTATTAATAAAAACACTGTCGATTAATAAAAAAATTATTAAATAAGTTCAATTTATTAGTTTAATACCGAGTTTTTTTTAAAGTTCTAAATTGAAGTCCAGACTTGACACTTGTGACTTTTAAACAATTAATTTTCGGGTTTAATTTATCTGTTAATGTACAAAATGTTATTTATTTATTTGTTTATTTGTAACGAGCTAATGCTCCTTCAGAATATAAAAAAAATAAATAAAATAAATTTAAATAAGATAAAATAAAAAGATTAATAAGTCTAAGTAAAAAAAAGAAAATTAAAAACGAAATGTTGAAATTGCTAGAGGTTAGACATGTTTAAACATTTGATAGCTCAGGAAAGAAAGAAGAAATAGAAAGATAAAAATTACATAATGTAGTCGAGTATTTGATAAATATTATCTTCCACCAGATTGACGACCAGTGGAACAGAATGACTCAATCCTGCCTTGAAATATCTCTCATTCAACTCAGAAAGGCGATTTGAAACTATTAGTAGTTTAATTTATTGAAGACCTCTTGCTGCATAATATTAGAGAGGGTATAATACTTCAGCTTCAAAATAGATATTATAAATTTTTTATAAAATTTTAAATGGAATAATTATTTATGAAACTTAATGTGATTTGAAAATCAGATTTTTTTTGTAAAATTGTAATTTGTATCTTTGTGTTTCCTTTTCAACTTACCTATGAGGCTTAAAAAAAAAAAATAAAAAAAAAATAACGTAAATGCTCGATTTTAGTGGCAGGCCACTTTAATATTGCTTTCCTGAAGTTTAAATTTTGTAAAAATGTATCGCAAACTTCATCATGTTTTAATATATCTATTTTTAATTCCAGGTTATTTAACTCTCACAAACTTTTTTCATATTTTTATTTTTATTTTTTGATTTTATTTTACTTAACTTTTTAATTTTTAATTTTACTAAACTTAATTTTAATTTTTTTAACAAATAAAAAAAAAAGTTGAATACTAATTTAAATTTTTAATTCAAGATTTCGGTTTTTCAAGCTAAAAAAAACCATTTTAGTAATTTTTTTGTTATAGTGACATGTAACTAAAGTCGAGCATTTACGTTATTAAGATTTATAGTTTCCAGTCTTTTGCCATAGGTCTCCTGTTACTTTATTAACTGCGGACAGCTACAATATAATTACCCTTTTTTAGGCATGAAATATTTTTTTTTTAAATTTTTTTTTTAGTTAAGTTTTTATTTGAAACCGAAAAAATCGAAATTTTTCGACGACTGTTATATTTTCATTGTATCTAATTCTTTTTTTATTGTATCTAAATAATAAGCTATCTAAATATGGTGAATAAATATTTTTTTAGTATCTAATTATTTTATCTAAGTATCTAAAAAAAATTTTGTTGTATCTATTTAAAAAAACGGAATTAGAATTTTTTTGATATTTTATTTAGAAAAAATTTTAAAAAATACAAAAAGGAAGAAAAGTTAAGAAAAAGAGAAAAAATTAATCTTTTTTTGTTCTTTTGTTTTGAGGTTGATCATGAATTGATTTCGGCTTGTTTTTTGATCCAGTGGGTCTTACTCTTTCCTTTTTTGGAACCTCAGACTGAGCTGATTTTCGTTAGAATTGTTTTCAACTTCAACTTCATTTTGAATTTCCATTTCTGCTTCTTGAGCCTTAATTTCTTCCATCACATCAACTTGACAAAAAATTGAGTAAAAAAAATCTAGCGATTTTTACGTTAAAAATCGCTAGATTTTAAATCAATAAATTAAAACTTTATTAACGAAAATTATTCTCAGAATTTAGATCCTGAAGAAGGCCACTTTTGGTCGATACGCGTCGATCGTTTTATATTAGAAAAAATCTAAATTGAATTATTTTTTGATACAAAAAAAATAATTAGATACTGTAAAAAAATATCAGATACTAATTAATATTTTATTATATAGTAGTAGTAGTAGTAGTAGTAAAATTAACTGCAACTTGGAGATTCTCCAAGCGAAGCTTTAATAAGCTATAGCAGTCGTTACAATATTCTTCGCCAACCACCCATCAATTTTTGCCTTGAAACTTTTAAGACACTTTGAATTTATTATTTCTTCTGGCAATTTGTTCCAATTATTCACAACTCTATTAGTAAAAAAGTTCTATCTTTGAAGAGAGTTTTTTACACATTCTCGGATTAGGTTCTTGCTATTCCTTCTCAAGTCGTATCTTCTGCTATCAGGCATTTTGTTTTGGCTAAAATTGATCCCGTTTTCAAAATTAACTCTTTCCATATTTTTTACAATCTTAAACATTTGAATTAGATCACCTCGAACTCGTCTTATTCTAAGATCAGTTAAACCGAGTTTCAATAAACGCTTTGAATTTTCAAGATCTTGCAAACTAGGGATTAACTTAGTCGCGCTCCGTTGAACTTTTTCAAGTTCATTCAAATCTTTTTCATAAAATGGACACCATGATGCAATTGCATACTCCAACTGAGGCCTGACAAACGAACAATAAAGTAATTTAATAATTTCCTTCGTAGGGTATTTGAATGACTTCCTTATCATTCCGAGAATACGATTTGCTTTAGCAGTTGAGCTTCTGGCCTGGGCGTCCCATTTTAAGTCGCTCTGGATAAAAATGTCTAAATCTCTTTCGCAATTTGATTTGTTTAGCATCTGAGTCTCAAACATAGTGTCTGAGTCTCAAACAAACATATATACATAAATAAAAAAATTAGATAGCCTTGAAAATATAAGCCTTTTTCGACAATGGTTTAACACATGCAAACAAACCATTTTGATTTGGAAAAAAATTTAAGATTTTATTTAAAAAATTTATTTAAAAAATTTATTTAAAAAATTTATTTAAAAAATTTATTTAAAAAATTTATTTAAAGAATTTATTTAAAAAATATTAAATAAACAAAACTATTCAAATTTTCTCTTTTTACTTTTTTATTTTGCCGGGCCCAAGCATATTCTTGATAGCAAGGCCCATAAATCGGTCTAAATAATGCAAACAAATTTTGGCCCGCGGCATTCCAATTAAATAAATAATCAAAACAATTTTAATGATTCTTTTTCTCTTAATTCATCCACAAGCATACAATATTACGCTGCCCAGATAAGATCAAGACCTCAATTTTGATCTACATCGAGCTCGGTCCATGTGGTTTTGTTTACTTTGCTTCAAAGTAGAATAAAAACACTTTCCGCAGACACAAAAAAGAAAACAAATTAAATGATTATTAAAAGGAAATCAATTTGGAATGCAAAAATTTAATAGAGCATAAAAAAAAACCAAGAGTGGACTCACGCGAATGCAATCAAACATCCTCCTAAATCAATTTGGACCAATTTTTCAACCATTCTAGCAATGTGCGCCATGTCCACGAACCCAGCGGGCCTGCTTTCCTTCAAGTACATGCACAAATCGCATTCGAACAACGCGCTGACCACCGCCTCCATAAAGTCCATTCTCAAAAAGCCCAACAATCTGAATTCAAGCTGGCACCAGATCAGACAAAACATGGAGAGCAGTCACTTCAAGGACACGAACAACCAGTACACAAGCCTGGCCGACATGTATCTGGACCTCACTCTGAACAACGAGAAAAACTCGGACCTGAACAACTTTGCCGAGCTGCTGGAGACAAGCTTTGGACACAACTTGATCAGCGAGCCCATGTCGGAAAAGAGCCACGATGTCATCAGCCTAAATGTGGACTTTGGCAACGACGAGGAAGCGGTGGCAGAGCAGCAAGAGGCCGCGCTTCAAATAGACCCCAAGAAGCTCAGCCTCGAGCTCTCGTTCTCCTCCAGCCAGTCGTCCCACACCACCTCTTCTCTCACCTACTATGACGACTTCTACATCAGCAACAAAATCTGCCAGCAGGCGCCCACTTTGGCCAAGTCCGACTGCTGCTTGAAGCAAAACGTGACCAACAAACAAAATGTGTCCCTTTCTCTGTCTTCGTTCAGCTCTGTGGACGGCCCGTTGTACCAGAACCAGAGCATGGTCAAGCAACTTAGCCACAAGGTGAAGTTGCGCGAGCAGCTGAGAGTGGCGCGCAGAGAAAAACTGCTCGCAAAATCAAGCAAAATGTGCGCCAAAGCAAACAGCCACCACATGAACATCAATTGTCTGGACGACTTTTTGCTAATGGCCATATTCTGCCAGCTGAACACTGTCGAGCTGCTCAGACTGCAGTTTGTGTGCAAACGCTGGCACGGCATCATCTGGTGCGCCGAGTACACGTACAAGCTGTTCCGCTGCATCAACATCAGAGCAGAGAGCTTGACTTGGTGCAAAAGAGAGGCGGTGAGCAAACATTTGACTTTTAGCAGGTTTTTTAGGCGCAAGCCGAGCAAGCTGGTCCAGTCCAACAGCCTCAATATGGAGCAGAGTGCCAAGACTACGGCCACTCTCAATGTGGACTTGCTGCTCAAGTTTTTGCTCACCAAACTGGTCAACAGACAAACGTATCCGGTGTGTTTGTGTGTGGAAAAAGTTGGCATCCGCAACGCCAGCCGGCTGACCGACCGGGGCCTCGAGCTCATCGCGGCTCTGTGTCCCGAGCTCAAGCACTTGACTGTGCGCAATTGTCTGAGTGTGCGTGCAGCGTCAGTGGAAAAGGTGCTGCAAAATTGTGAGAATCTAAAGTATTTGGACTTGAGTGGCTGCTACAACGTGGACCATTTGGTGCTTGGTGAAAAAAAGACGAGCAAGCCTTTGACTGGCTGGTATAGGAAGATACTGGGCCACAAAAAAATTCGCCAGCTAGACAGCCAGCCACCTGTGGAAAAGTTCAACACCCCAAGTAACTTTTTTTGCAAGAATTTTTCAATAGGTTCAAAATATCAAAATAGCAATTATTAGAACAGATAATTTTTTTAGCTTTTTTTTTCCTACTTAATTATTTAATTAAAGGGTCTTCCTTTTCAACACAAAAAAATAACCATTCAACACAATTTCAGAACGCTCAGTCAGGCTTGGGCAAAAGTCAAAAGTCATTTAAAGTCTTTTCACTTGAAATTTTCTTTTTAAAAAACGTCTTTTAACTTGATTTGAAAAATTATATTTTTAAAAAAAGTCTTTTGCCGTTCCATGTAGTTATCAAGGCAACCACATGAATTTTTTGCCGTTCCATATAGTTATTAAAGCGGCCACATGAATTTTTTGCCGTTCCATATAGTTATTAAAGCGGCCACATGAATTTTTTGCCGTTCCATATAGTTATTAAAGCGGCCACATGAATTTTTTGCCGTTCCATATAGTTATTAAAGCGGCCACATGAATTTCTTGCCGTTCCATGTTGTTATTAAGGCGACCATTTTTGCTTCAAAGTCTTTGAAATTACTTTTTTCAAAAAAAAAATTTCAAGTCAAATCATATGACTTTTTTTTTTAAAGAAAAATTTAAAGTCAAGTCATATGATTTGACTTGACTTTGACTTAATGGCTCTTGCCCAAGTCTGCGCTCAGCACAAAATGATTTCTTATCAACCCACAAATTAAAATTTGAAAAAAATACTTTTAGCACAAAAATTAATGGCTTGTTGGGAAAATTTAAAAAAAATTTATTCAAGAACTGTTACAAAGTTGAGCTTAACAGTAAGAAATGCTCTTGTAAGTTTTTCAATAAATTAGGATATTATGCACATTTATTTGCATTAAAAGAACTGTTTAAAAAAAGGACCAATTTGTCAATAAACCTAAAAGAGGTAGAGCAAAAATGTGTAAAAATGTTTTTTTAGAGACTAATTTTTTTTAATTTCTTTACTTTAAGCTTCGAAATTTACTTTACTTTATTTACCTAACTTCCACTAATAAATATCATTAAATAAAATTTAAAATAAAAAAAAAAATTAATTTTATTATAAATATTTTTGTGTTGAAAACAAATTTCCTTTAAGAATTATTCTCAAACAAAATTTTTTTATGTTAAATTTTTTTTTTTAAATATAATTTTTTGTGCTGATAAGAAATCGAATTGTGTTGAATGTTTTTTTCATTATGCTAATCAGAAATTGATTGTGCTGAAATAATATTCCCTTAATTAAATCTAAGAACAATGGCCGATAGACTTGTTAGCACTAAAGTTAAAAAAACTATGGAACCTGATTTTCCTCCAATGCCTCCAAAATATAATATAAAACAAAAAAAATAATTTAAATAAATAATAATATTTAAAATATTTTTAATAAAGAACTGGGGTAGTTTATAAAAAGGAAACCGAAATATTTATAATTGCATAATTGAATTACATGATAAGTCACATAAAGTTTTTTTTTCTGAATCTGATTCAATGAAAATTTTTCTATAATGAATTATTTCAATGAATTTTTTTCTACATTTTGAACCTCCCCCGTAAAAAAAATAAAATAAAGTAAAATAAAAAAAAGTTTTGTCTTTCTAAATTAGTTTAAAGAATAAATTATTATTTTATAATTGTGTTAGGGTATCGTGAAATTCAAATACAAATTGAGCAATAATTCTTCCTTTTTTGATGAATTAAAATTTAAGTAAACAAAATATACTTAAAAAACTACTGCAACAATTTTTTGCATCTTTTTTACTAAAAATGATTTTTCTCATATTTTAATAAGATATTATCATTTATTGTTTCTGCAAGATTTTCTAAATTTTCTATGACTTCATTTTCACTCCCAAGTATTTCGTTTAGTTCTCTTAGAACCGATTTCTTATCAGTATTTTTTACGTTTTGCCTTGATTCTTTTAATAAACAATCAACAATTTCTCCTATAGATTTATTGATTATCAGCTTTTTCACAAAATGTAGTTCTCTTTCTAGTAGCATCATTATAGTTGTTTCCATTTCTAGTGGATGTATGAGTTTGGATGTTTTGGCTCTCTTTCCGAGACCCATAATTCTTTTTATTATGGTTCCTTTAGTTGTTTAGCTTTCTTTGGTCTTTTTGATTAATTTTGAGTGCTTCACATCCGTAGGATAAGATAGGTGGACAGCATGTTTTGTAAAGCTGGATTTTAATTTTGGTTTTGAAAATTCTGTCAATTATTCCTAGGGCTTTTAGTTTTGTTTAATCTGATTAATTTTCTTTGAATTATTGTTCGATGAATTGATAAATCGTCATTCTATCGATAAGGCATTGATAGGAAATACAGTTGATTTATCTTTAGTAACTATCATTCATTTATTGCTATTAGTTGTCGCTTATTTTTCAATAAGCTTGACAAAAATCGGTCTCCAAATCTTAAAATGCTGGATTTACAGAGCTGCTACGACACCATGAATTCACCAGATTTTACGTGAATTATGGTAAATTCGCAAACTTTTTAGCAAAGTAAAATTTTTGATCAAATTTCAAGCGTTCAATCTTGCTCAAAAATTTTGCGCAACTATATTTCATGGGAGATTTTTAAATTTTTTAATATTTCAAAGCTTTATTTTTAAACTTTTGAAAAAGGATTGTAATTTCTAATATATAATTGCGCATTTAAAAATTTTTGAGCAAGATTGAGCGCTTGAAATTTGATCAAAAATTTTTATTTGCTCACATTTTACCATGTTTAAAGTAAAATATGGTAATCTAAAAAACGCTATCGTAAAATAACGGTAATTATTAACTATCGTAAATTTCCGATAATTAAAGTATAATTTAGTGAAAAATAAAATTCCAAAATTACGAAAAAAAAACAAATAAAAAAAATTTTTTCAATTTTTTAAAAATTAAGAAAAAATACAATTTGATTGAGTTTTTTAACTAAAATTAACGTAAATTTTGAAAGATGGAGAGTAGTCAAAACATTATAAAATATATTTAATAATTAGTAAATTTTCCGAAAATGTAGTATTTTTTACGATTTTTGACTATTTTTTTACCTTTTTTTACCTACATTAAAATTGAATTTTACGTAAATTTACGTAGAAAAAAGTAAAATTTTAAAATGCTAATTTTTGAATTTAATCAAAAGAAAAAATTAAAAAAATTAAAAATTTTAATAAAAAATTGCATTTTTCAAACTTTTTTAGGCCTTTTTTGGTTTTACAAATATTTACAATATTTACGTAATTTTACGTAAATTAATGTAAATTTTCGTAAATTTACTCTTTTTTGCAAATGTTATTTTACGTTTATTTACCAAATTTACGAAATTTTAATTATTTTTGAATTGTTAAAAGGTTTTCTTGGTACAAGCGAGTATTTGTACCTGCAGCACATTGACCTAAGCTTTTGTACCAGCATAAATGACAAGTCGCTGGAGTTTTTGTGCAAGACTTGTGTGTTCATACGCAATTTGTATTTGCGCCGATGTAGACAGATCACAGACATCGGAGTGCTGTACATAGCCAAGTATTGTGCTCACTTGAGGGAGCTGAGTCTTTGTCAGTGTGTCAAAGTGTCCGACACGGGCATCAGGTACTTGGCTAATGACAAGCTGCTGCACTCGTCGTCCAAAAATTCCATGAGTGAAACAGATGGCAAGCAGAGCAGTGGGCCTAGAGATTACAAATTGAAGTATTTGAGCTTGGCCGAGTGTCCGCTGGTCAGCGACTGTTCGCTCATTTATTTGAGCAAAGTGGGCTTTTTTCACCAGATTAGATACCTTAATTTGAGGGGATGTGCCAAGGTGAGCGACAAGTTTACCAAGTATTTGGTGGGCGCCAGTGTCATTGTCAGATTTATCCAAAGTGAGTTTATGCTTGCCAGTTTGACGAGAATGCAGCAGAAGTTTTTTATTCCTTTCGAGTTGAAGACAATTGATTTGTCCAAGTGTTCGATAAGTGACAAGTCAATTGAGTATTTGTGTCGTTTGGTCTCTGTCAAGCCGGACTTGTTGCACAGAATTAGTTTGAGATGCTGTGATGGTATTACTGATAGTGGAATTAGGCTTTTGGCCGCCAATTGCCGCAATTTGCAAAGTCTGAATGTGACCAAGTGTGCCAATGTGAGCTCACAGTCGCTCAAAGAAATAAAAAAAAATTGTCCCAGTTGTGTCATTCAGCATACGAATTTTTCATTTTGCTAATCAGTTAAGTTATTTTTTAAAAAGAGAAAAAACAGTCTTTAAATTTTTTAATTGTTAATTTTAATTTTTTTACGGTTTTTTGATTATTAAATTATTTATTTTTAGTTTTTTTTTCATTTTCTTTCATTTTCATTTTCAAGGTTAATCAACAGGCCATGCCATGAAAGACTGATTAACACTTCATTTATTTAATTTTATAAAATAATTATTACAAATTAAAAATAAAAATTTATTGATTTGAAAAAAAGAAAAAAAATATTTAATAAAACAAAACATTGAAGTATTTGAATTAAATTTTTTGATTTTTTTACAAATTCTGCAAAAATCAAATTCATATTGATTTTGATATTATTAAATTCAAAAAGCTTGAATTCTAAAACTTCAACATTGATCTCTTGATGACAAAGCTTTTCAACAATCTTGTATAATAATATTCAAAGGTTTTTTCCAGAGTTATTTCCAGAGTTATTTCCAGAGTTATTTCCAGAGTGTTTAAAAGTCACAAGTCTCAAGTCTAGTCCAAGTCCGGACTTTTTTTATTTTTTTTTCTTAAGTCCGACCAAAGACTTTGATTTTTTTTTTCAAAAAAAAAAGTCGAAGTCCGGACTTTTTTTTAAATTTCATTCAATAGTCCAAGTCCAGGCTTTAAAATTTTGAATACTGATGGAGATATTCATGCTAAAATTGCAACAAAATTTTGATATATGGCAAATCTATTGCATTAAACAACCCAAGATTATACAGTATTGCACAAAAGTTTAGACGCATGCGCATTTTTTTTAAACAAATAAATTATCAATCAATTAATTACAGAATAGAAGGCTAGTAAGGATATTTCTGTATTCTAATTTATTAATTAACATAATTAATTAAATAAAAATGCAAAAAAAACTAGACAGAAAAAAAAATAGCTGAATAAATTAGTTAAGAAAAAATAGTGATAAAATTTCGGGAAAAAAAAATTGCACAAAAGTTTAGACGCATACGCATTTTTAGTATTTAAAATGACCACCTTTTGCATCATAAACAACACGAATACGTTTTGGCATTGATTCAACTAATTTTTTCACATATTCATCAGGTACATTTAACTATTCCTTCAGAAGTGTCGATTTTAAGTGTTCGATTGAGGTCAACTTTGTTTCTACCAATTTTGCATCAATATATGACCATAGGTTCTCGATAGGATTAAGATCAGGTGATCTGACACACCATGGTAAAAGGGCAATATTATTCTCATCAAAATACTCTTTAATTAGCTTTGCTCTATGTGCTGGAGCCCCATCCTGTTGAAAAAACCAAGGATCATCTCTTTGGTAAAAAATATCAACAGATGCCATTAGTTCATTTTCTAACGTTTCCTTATAGTTATATTGATTCGCCCCTCATATATACGACAGCATCCTGTACCTTTAGCGCTGATGCATCCCCATATTCCTGCGGATCCACCACCACCTTGTAGAGTTGGTACAACAAATCTTGTGTCGTATTTTTCTTTTCTTAACCTTTTTACTAAAACCCTTGTTTTCTTATTAAACACCTCAAAATTGGATTCATCACTAAAAATTACCATTCCCCAACGTTCAACTGTCCAATTCAGTCTTTCTTTACACCATTTTAATCTTTTGATTCTATCCGATGCCGTCAGCAATGGCTTTTTAAGAGCTGTATAAGTTCCTATTCCTTTACTAGTTAGAAATCTCCTTACTGTTTCTCTACTTACCTTAACATTTTTAAACTTAGAATTAAACTCAGAGGCCAACTTTTTATTACTTATTGTAGGATTTTTTCTTACCTCTATAAATAAACTATTTCGGTCCCTATAAGTAAGCTTTCTTGGTCTCCCAGGTCTTGTTGATTCCTTTGGGGTGCCATAGATATCATTATTTTTTCTTGTTGTTCTCACACATTTTTCTGATACTCCTACCAATTTTGCTATTTCCCTATTACTTTTGGTCTTATCTTTTAGTAGACCAATTATCTGACATCTAACTTCATTGGTAACGCTTTTTTTACCCATTTTTTAACCAAGATTGCTAATATCTTCCGGGTGTAATTTATAATGCCACAGACACTAAGCAGAAAGTTAAATAGCAATGTTTCATATATGAATCTAACACTTACTGCATAATCTCTAAATTAAGATATTTACCAATTCATTTAAGCTAATTAATCGATTTCTAATTAGAGATTAATGATGTGCGTCTAAACTTTTGTGCAAAAATTTTTGACTCACATTTTTATCGCTTTTATTTAATTTCAATTTTTCAGATAAGTTTAAAATCGAATTATCATATATTTTATATCAATTTGAAGAGCAGAGTTAGTTTAATTAAAAACTGATTTTTATTGTGTATATTTCTAAAATAAAACTCAATATTTTTATGTCTTACGAATTATACTTATTAAAAAAGCCTGTGCGTCTAAACTTTTGTGCAGTACTGTATGTATTATTATAATATTGGATTTTTTAGTGTTAAATATGGTAAATTTTTTTTAAGATTGATTCCCGTAATTTTAATAAAATTTACGATGATTAGCGTAAATTAATGTAAATTTGTGAGTTTTTGCTTTTGGTATTTTACAGCTATCTACGTTAATTTTCGTTAAGTATGTTATTTTCAAATTTTGAAAATTAACGTAAGTTATGGTAAATTTCTTTATCATAGCACTACTGTAAATTCAAAATTGAAAGCCTCTTTAAAATTCAAAAAAACATGGTAGTGAGTAAATCGTTACATCCAGACCATAGGTCGGAGACGGTTAATGCACCTAATGTGGATAAATGGTTGGCAGACCTGGTCGAAGATGTCAAGAAATTGACTAAGAGGATAGAGAAGATGGAGAGAGAAAACGGGGAACTAACTTTAAAAGTAAACGAAAAGAGTCAGAAGATCAAGGATCTTGAAAATGAGATAGTGAGATTGAAATCTTTGGGTTCGAATCCAGTTCAACCGATGGCATTCAGCTCACTGTTTAGCAAAAACAATAGCAACGCAGAAGTAGCAATTATGGCAAAAGTGAGAAGAGAAATAAATGAGAGTAGAAGAATTGAGAAAAATGTGGTGGTGAGTGGAATGAAAAAAACAGGTGATAACGAAGATGATAAAGAGCAGTGGCGGATCCAGGATTTCTTGACTGGTATGGCGAAATATGAGCCCCGAGTGTGTGTGTGTGTGTGGTTGTCTTTATCGATTGGAAAGTCGATTAAAGGTTGATTAGGTTCTAAACCAATCTCTGTAGTTTGTTGCTCATTTGAAATTTGATTTTGTTCAATTAACTTTTCAATTGAGTTAATTGAATGATTAGGCGGGTTATTAGACGTCGGTTTTTTTACAAGAAAATTCTTAAGCATTTTTTCACAAAATTAAAATAAAAAGATTTCAAAAGAATTTTCAATTAATTCAAAGCAAGCGATCATATAAACATGTGATTTTGGATCATAATGCATGAATTGAATTAAACTAATTTTTCGCATCAAATGAAAGAGAATTATTTTTATTTTTAAAAGATGATCACTTTCATACAAAGAAAAAACTCTCAAACAAACAAACAAACAAATTTTTTTTTATTTAAAATTTTTCTTTGAATTGGTATGGCGCCGCCATATCATTTTTTTGGCTAGTATGGCGCCGCCATAGCTCGCCACCCCTTGAATCCGCCACTGATATAGAGTCAAACAATATTGAAAAAGTTGATGAAATTTTGGAAAAATTAGAGTTAAATAGAGAAGAGCACGTGAGCAACCAAACAAGAATAAAAACAAAAAATTTGGATTCGAACCTTATTTTGGTAGAATTCAAGCAAGTCGAATATCAAACAAAAGCACTTACTGATTGTGCCTCACTTGGGCACCCGCATACAGTCATGGCGACGGAAACGTGGTTTGGTCCGAATTCGCTTAGAACGCTGGACCAATATTGTTTGTACGCACGAGATAGAGTTACTTGCAAAGGTGGTGGAGTAGCAATATATATCAAAAATGAACTCGAGTCTTGCGAAGTCAATGAATTAAAAAACTCGGATCAAACTAGTGAGCAAATTTGGTGTGAGTTAAAACAGAAAAATGAACGAATTCTAATCGGATGTATGTATAGACCAAAAAATAAGCTACATGCTACCCTTAGATGGAAGTTTCAATTAAAAGATGAGTTTTCCAAACTGGCAAACGGATAAGACAAAGATTGGAATTTTTGCTAAGATTGGAACTCAATAATTTTCAAAAAAAATATTTATTCAAAAAATTACAGTCATGTTTTTGGCAATTCGTAATTCCATTTAATTTATTTCCATGACTCCTTTGGCTAAATTTAAAATTTTATTAAATTAATCTTTTAAAATATTGATTTGGTCCTCTCAATTAAAAAGAGATTAAGCAGTAAGAAATTTTTGAAAAATAAAAATTTACAACAAAATTATCCTAAAAGCTTATTAAATATTTAAGCTCAAAACTTAAGCAAATACCCACACAATCAATTGAAAAACAATTAGTATTTAATTAGTTCAAAAATCAATATCTATTAATATTTATAGATCAAAACTGAAAAATTTCTTTTAAAATTATTTGAAAATGTTTTCAGCTATTTCAAAATTATTTTCCGACAGCGCAGAGTCTTCTAGTCTTCATGGCTTATCTAACATTTTACGAAACAAAAATTGGCTGATCCGAATAATTTGGATCATTTGCATTGTTACATCAACTTCATATTGTATCTGGAATCTTACTTTAAATTTTATGGACTTTTTCAAATATGAGACAAATACAGCCACAACCAAGATTCGAAAGCCATCAATTGAATTTCCAGCAGTTACATTTTGCAATAGAAACCCATTCAAAAATAAAAATTTTGATTTTGAGATTGATGATTATCAGATTTACGAGGCTTTAAATGCTCTAAGAGTACTTGAATTGAATACTCAAATGGAATCTCTTGGTTTTGGTATTGATGACATGCTAATTGAATGCTCTTATAGCCGAGTAGGTTGTGGATCAGACGATTTTGAGCATACCATATCACCTGAATTTGGAAATTGCTACACTTTTAATTCAGGCAGACTCCGTAATGGAACTCGGGTTAGTTTAAAGAAATCTTTTTTTCCTGGAATCAAGATGGGACTCAGTTTGACACTTTCCACCGGCACATCACCAACCACAATGAAAACAGAAGGTATAATATTATTTATACACAATGCCTCAACAAAGCCATCCAGCAATATTGACTTTATAGATTTGACTACTGGACTCAGTACAAATATTGCTGTTAAACAGGAATACACCATCAAGCTGCCAAGGCCTTACAGTAATTGTGCTGGTCCGAGCTTGAAAAGTTCCTACAATACAGCACTATTTAAAAAAACTATATCATTATTTGGCAAATATCAGCAAAAATCTTGTCTAAATTTGTGCTATTATGAGTATTTAAAACAGAGATGTGACTGTTACTTTCCGGACATGTATGGAATTAAGTATTCAGAAGCTTGTAACTTGAATGATACCACATTAGATTGTACTGGAAATTCTTTTATTCAATATATGAACTCAAATGAACCATTAAAATGCTTTGATTTTTGTCCTGAAGAATGTGAAACAATCAGTTATGATTACCAAATATCCCAAGCTAAATTTCCTACTCAGTTTTATTTTAGCAATTTTTTAGAGCCCTTATATCCAGATCTAGAAACATTTGAGATCGGAAAGCAAAGTACCTTAGCAGTAAACATATTTTTTAATGATATTATGATCACAGTTATTGAGGACACCAAAAAAAAGACCTTTCAGCAACTGTTGGCAGAAGTAGGCGGATTTTTAGGACTGTGTTTGGGAGCAAGTTTTCTTACCACTGTAGAACTGGCGGAGATTTTGGTTAAAATAATCTTTTTGATTAAAGAGAAAAAAACTAATGATAAGTCAACTTCGCCAAAAATGTAATAATAAACAGAACAAATATATCATTAAGAAACTTTCTTTAGTAGAAACTACCCAGTTCTCTTTTTCATTTATATCTTAAAAGAGATTTATCTCAAATTTCGAACGCATTCAGAAATATCTTTTTGATTTTTATGAGATCTTTAATTTGAAAAATGTATGAAAATTCTCGTGAGAATTCTACTAATGAAATTTAAGTCTCAATACAATAAAAGAAATTTGACATTTAATTGCCCGTGATTTTTTTTATAATAATTGTAATATAATGGGATTTTATTTTTATTTTTAAATAAAAAAGCATGATCTTTTAAAATATTATCATTAAATTTTTATTCAATTTTGTTTTAATTATTTTTCGACTGATGTTCTTAATAAAAGAAAAACTAAAAGATTTTAATATTTTTTAAAAGTAAATGACTAAATGATTCAATAAGGACTGCTTGATCCTAAAATCTTTACGATAGTTGTGGTATGCATAATCCATTAAGTCTGAACTAGAATTAACATGAATAATTTGTTTTTATTCTAGGATGTATGTTTGAATATTTCCGCAATTGAATTTTTCAAAATAAAAAAACAAATTTTTATTTAAAGTTCATACAAGTACCCAAAATATAATTATTCTGAAAAGGAAGAATTCAATTAGGAATTTCGTTCAATTATTCATTCAACAATATTACAAAGTATAGTTTTCTTATTACAATGCCTGGAGCTGAAAGAAAATAAATCAACTTAATCTTTTATCAATTCAATTATAAATTTTTTTATAAATATATTGAAAAATGTTTAATCTGTTTAAAAAACAACTTATTAAGAAGAGACTCAATCTAATTAATTATCAGTAATCAAAGTTATGTGTATTGAAAAAAATATCATTTATTTCAGGGTCCTACCAAAGCAATGACACTCAAATTTTGAAAATTTCCTGGCCACGACTTGTATTACAAAGAAAAAATATTCTTAAAAGTTTTAAAATGTCATTAAGTTTGAATTTTTTTTTTAATTTTGAAAATTAAATTAGTTTTTTTTTCAAGATTTTAATTTTTTATATTTTTTCTAACCAAACACTCAACTAACCACCATTATTTTTCATAAAATTAAGCAAACTTTCCTTTTAAAGCGTCGAGTTTTTTTCCAGGAAAAATATTTTTTAAGACGGCTCAAAAATTTTTACAATGCTGCAACGATACGTGGTTTTGAGAAAAAATTACGTTATTTTAAATTATTTAATTAATCAATTTTATTTTAATTTAATAATTTAAAAATTATTTTCACTTTTCAAAGCATCATTTTCACTCTTCAATAATTTACCAAATTTTACGTAAAATTACGTAAATAATTAATTTTTTGAGATAAAAAATCGTAAAAAAATGTGAAAAAAAATTCAAATTTTTCTTAATACTTTTATTCAATTTTAATTGAAAAATTTATTCTAAATAGTTGCATCAACTGTCTAAGTCTGTAAACTATTCAGATTTATTGTGGTGCATTTTGCAGAGTTTTTACACTAAATTACATGTTTAAAATTTTAAAAATATTTATTTTGCTAAATAAATGGGGGTGAAATCAAAATTAAATTAAAACTTGGGCTATGCTATCTTAAGCCTGAAAGTGTGCTTTGAAAGTGTGCTTACTATACTTTGTAAGTTGTCTTTTTATCTACTTGTTTTTAATCCTACGAAGTTAAAAATTTTTTTTTTAGGATTGTAGTTGATGATTGATATTTTATGATATTTTGTAACTTGGATTTTTCAAGACTATGATCTCTTTAGGATTGCTTTTTTATCTTTTTATTGATTAGATTCAATTAACGCCAATTCTGGCGGTGTAAAATTATAAAAAATAATGTAAAAATTTAAAAATAAAAATTTTTACCATAATAAAAAATAATTTGAAAAAACGAAAGATCGGCCATTATTCAAGGCTTATATTTTTTGGGGGTGACAAATTAAATTTGTTTTAGCTGACTATAAAAAACTAATTATTCAGACAAAAAAAACTAAACGACTGACAAATTTATATATTGAGATGCCTTTTTAATAATTTTTCACTGACAAAATAAAACCTTATTTGTAGACAAAAAAAAACTAATTTTAGTGACGAAAATATTTATTTTAATGACAAAATATTAAAAAATATAAAAAAATATAAACGATTAATTTTTTTTGTTTTTTTTTCCTGAGTTGTTGATTTCTTTGGTCTTCCTCGTTTTCTTGGTAAATCCACTGTAGCATCGACTGTAGCTTCTACCGTAGATTCAGCAACATATTCTTTCTCAATGACTGAACTGGATGACAATGACTGGATGACCAACATTTTATTTATAAAAAGAGTTTTGTTACTTTTTTTCAAGGATTTTTCTATTTCAATTCATTTTATAATTTTTTCTTATTATTCTGAGAATTGTCGATTTAGCTTAAGCTTTTTATTGAGGACCATCTTGGATACATCTTTGTATATGGTTATATCTTTTAGCATGAAGTGCTTTTTGAGATAATAATAATAAAAATAATAAATAAGCTACGGCAACCATGCTTACGGAGACGTTTTACTAGGAAGACATCTATGGTAGCTAGAATATGAATGAATATGAATGCTAGAGTTGAATAACTAGACCTGAAATTATGCTTTCCTCTAGGAAAGATTTTATTATCCTCAAAAAATTTTCTTTGCCAAAAGTTTTTCGAACATTAGGGGAAGGAACAGATGCTGGTTAGTAAATTTTATGTTTAGGGTGATTTTATATGATCTAATAAATCCTCTTGTTTAGTTTAAATTTTTTCAATTACCTGAACATTGGTATTAGTGAACACATCCATTAAAAGGTTGATTCCGTTTCCCCAATTCCATTTCTCCTTATTTTTTATTCTCTTCTTAATCCATCTCTCTTATAAATTATAACAATCATCAAGATACAAGTAAGATACAGTCAAACGGAACAAATTAAGATTATAAGGAATTGTTTACTTACGCATAGATAGATAACTTCGAAATAATTTTAATTGTAAATTTTTCTCATAGAAAATTAAGAATAAGAAAAATATTTAATCAAATCATTTAAATGATTTTGCATCTATTTTATCTTTTGAACTTATTTAAATATTTTTAGATATTGTTCTTAATATTATGTTAACACTTTGAGACAAATTTAATTACAAACAAGGCTGACAGATCTTCTGAATCATGAGTTTTAATCATAAATAAAATTGATCTAAAAAATAAATATACCAAGCTTCTAGATAAATATTTAATTTTATTAATAATCTAAAAACAGTGAAGTCGTGTTTTTGAACTGCAATTGGGAGTTGATCCTGGTTCATAAGACGCTTCAGATGCATCGTAGCAAAAAAAATTCTTTCACTTAGGTTAATTAGATCGATTCAAAAGAATAATTATTTAATTAAAAGGTCTTGGAAATTTTCGAGTGTCACTCGTCCCAATATGATATATGCAATTTTGATAATCAAAAATAATTACTGTATTTTCTTGATAAACACTCGGAGATCTTGAAATGAAAAAATTCTTTTTTTTATAAATAGCTAAGGAAACGCATTTTAATATTTTTGATTTCTAAAAAAAATTTTTCTAATAACTTCTGATGGCTTAAAAGTAAATTAATATAATTTGTTTGATTAGAAGGAAGTGTCTCTGTGAAATGTAAATTATTTGCTACAAACAAATCGCAATCAGAATCAAATAAAAAAAACTATGCAATAAAAATAATTTTTATTTATTTTATTTAAGCCGTTGATGAAATCTAAATTTTAAATTTGTTTTAAATAAGACGATTATTTATTTTATTTTGATTGCAGATAAACTAATTAATAAATATAAAAAATAATTATTTTTTAAATTTTTTTATTTTGCTTGTATTTATTTTTAAATTTGATCTTGTCTAATTTAAAAAAAGTCTCTTTAGAGAAATTTTCAATCAAAGCAATTTTATGCAAACTTTTATCAAACAAGACTCATGGGGTCCTGATATTTCTTAAATTATTCCATTAGTTGTGATTCAATCGATTGTTTAAGGAAAATTTAAATTTTTATAATATTCCTCATCAGTTTGCTAATTGAATTCATTTAAAAATCAAATTAATTCATTTGTATTGACATTTAAAATGATGATTTGGCTTGATTTCACAATGGTACTCTTGAGTGTACGGTTCGGGGAACTGATCGAAGTTGGGAACGACTTGAAATTCGATGTTTACTCAAATAACTTTCATACAACCATGGCCAAAGCAGCTGATAAGACCAAACTTACCATTGCCATAATGCTGCCTCAGGACTACATCCGTCTACGTAATTTTAATGTTTGTATCAAAAAAGAAATGGACCGAATCAACAAGGGAAATTGGTCTTTCAATAAATACTTTTATTTAGACAGGTAATTAAGTTTATATTTTTTAAATAATAATTTCTATTTTAATTTTTTAGCTACACAATTATAATACACAAAAATTTTAATGATATAGCTCAGACTATTTGTGCATTGCTAAATACTCAATCAAATACGGCCATTTACATAAACTATAATGATTTTTCTCCCATTGAAGCCATTAACAGCAGATTGTTTCTTAAATTTGCTACTTTTATTAACATGCCGGTCATGACTTATATTCCAAATGCTTATGCCACTGTAAGTATAATGAATATCTAAGAAAAATTTAATTTTTTCAATAAAGCAAAAAATTTGAAATTAATTTGACTAAAAAAATTTGCATTTTATTTTAGTATTTTTTTAATTAAGGTTATAAAAATGAGGATCAATTTTAAAAATGTAAATTAATTGAAAATTTCTATTTTAAGAAAAAATCAAAACTAAATCTTTTTGGTCAAAATTAATATCTAATTTATTTTGATGAGGTTTAAAAAAACAAAAATTTTGTAAAAATATTTTTATGATCAAATTGAAATTAAAATAAAATTATTTCTATCTTTTTATTCAATTGTTGATATGTTTTTTTTTATCTTTTTATTTTTTTGGTTCTACCTGTCTTATTTTAATTTAAAAACTAGCTCCGAAAAAAATTCTTCCAGCTTCATGTTCTCTTAACTTTTTGGTAGATAATTCGACTTCTTACTGTGTCATGTCTTTTTAACTATTTTAAATTAACTTTGTCTTGATTAGTAAAATTTTATCCTCATATAAAGTGAGTCATGGAATAGAAAGAATAATAATGAAAGCCAAAAAATCTTAATTATTTATTAGATGAAGAAGAAGCTTTTCAATTTTTCCAATATTCTACATTTTTTTCCATGTTTTTGTGAAATTTATTGCAAAAGAACAAAATGATTTAAAATTTAACAGAATTTTTAAAATTTAATTTCCTCTAGTTGTCTTTTTTAAAACCAGCTTGTTTTAAGAATAGACCGCGAAAAAATGAAATTCAGCTAGCTCCGACAATGTATCATCAAGTGGAAGCTATGATGAGTCTTATGGTCCGGTACGAATGGCAAAAGTATTCAATAATAGCCACAGATTACTCAGGATCACATGAATTCTTAAGAGCGGCCGAAAATTTACAATATTCTCATTTGAGCCTAAAAAAATTTCACATTTTGTCAGTAGTTAAGTTAAAGCTGAAAAAAAACCGAATGAATGAATCGGAAATCACTCGCAGATTCAGATTGCTAGCTCCAGAAACTAGGGTCATTCTGCTTCACTGTCACATGTAAACTTGGATAAAATTTTTTAACTTAAGTAATTAATTGTATAAAAGAGATGAGACCAACACAATATTTGAAATAGCCAGCCACTTGGGTCTCATGACCTATGAATACATGTGGATACTGACCAAGAATGTCATTGATAGCCAGTTGTATAATAATTATAGATATAGCCATTTTCCGATCGGATCCTTGGGTAAATTAAAATTAAAGCTGAAGATTTAAAATACCGTGATAATTTATAATAATTTCTGATTTTATCACCAATTTTGCTAAATTATTTTATTTCTATAAATAGTATGTATAAAAATCTTATTCTATTTATTATTATTTATTTTCAATTAACACGAATTCTGACGATGATATTCTTCTTTTTAAAAATATTAATCAGCACCAACATTTCAGATTTAGTTCAATTCTTTTAATTTAAAATATCTTTAAAAAAAAGGCATAATGAATATAATAATTTCCGAAAAAAATGTCAATAAATAAGTTGTCAATTTAAAAAAATAAAAGTCAATTTTTATTTATTAATTGAATGATTATATATATATTTTAGATCGAATATGGCTTTATTTTCAGGAACAATTGAGGCTGAAGAGGTTTCAGAAGCCTTAGATTCGTTTACATCTGGAATTAGGTTCATTTAGGATTTTTTTAGATGTTTGAGTGTTGAAAAAAAAGTTTCAATCTAATTCAAAATAGGAATTAAAAATATGTACCGTAAACTCACATTATGGGCTCTAAGAGTAAAGTCCAAATCCAACATTTTTCTTTTAGAGTTTATTACAAAGTTTCTATGTTTTAACAATTAAAATTGAATTAAATGGAGAATACCTTGAATATGGGATATTTTCCAATAGCTTTTAATCTAGCAAAAAAATTCACGATATCAGCAAAAAATGGTCTTTACTCTATTAAAAAAATTAAAAATTAAAAAAATTGTAGAGTTAATTTCGAAATAAAAATTTAGTCAAATTTAATCTTTTTTCTATTTTTGCACTTTAGTCTTAGAGCATTTTTTGTGAGAAATTAAAGGTAAAATTTTAAAATCTTTATAAAAAAATTAATTGAATTCGATGCGGTAATTGGGTTTAAATTTTTGTTAAATGAAAAAAATTTTAATTTTTATTCCAGCTGATAAATTTTTCTTCACGTTGAAGCTTTTTCTGTTCCCTTTTCTTTGGACCTTTTTCACTATTTTTTTCTGTATTTTTATTTTTCAAACTATTCGCTTGAATATCCCATATTCAAGGTATTTTAATAATAATAAAAATAAAAAGCTACAGCATTTTCCATCTAATTCAATTTTAATTGTTATAAAATAGAAACTAATAATTAACTCTGAAAGAAAAATGTTGGATTTGGACTTAACTCTTTGAGTCCACAATGTGAGTTTACGGTAAATTTAATTTTTATTTATATTATTTTAATTAATTTGTTTATATAATTAATTGATAATTATTAATTTAATGCACATTAGAATATTCTATTGACAAATCTTCAATTAATGGATTTCTTTAATTTAAAATTGACTCATGTTTAATTAATTGATTTTTGTAAAATTAATAGACAAAACGGAGCCTAAAAATAATTAAAAATTAATTGTATAGCATTCCAAGCAATGGTCTTTTTTCTATTTGATTTCGGCTTCTCACCGGTAAAAAAATCATTTACCTAAATTAATGAAAAGTTAAGTTTTAATTTTAATTTATAAATGGTTAAAAATTTTAAAATGTCCGACTAAAATTCAACTTTTTTAGTAAAATAAATTTACTGAGCATTAGCTGAGCTTTTTCATCTTCGCTACATAATTCTTGTTTAGAATTATTTAATTGAATATTTTGATTTCTAGAAAATAAATTTTTGAATTGAATTATTTTTTTTTCAAACTCAAAAAAAATGAATAGTGCCGAGAAAATTAAACAAAATAAAATTTGTTAAAATAATTAGCAAAAACAATTTTTGCTTCTATTGTATTTATTTTTGATGCAATCAATTTATATACAAAAAGAAAAAATTGCCATTTAAAATTTGCATATATCATTTTAAAAGCCTTGTGGTCAAACAACAGTGCTGATGAGATGTGCGACACAATCGTTCATAATTCAATGAGAATTTGGGCAAGTGCAGTTGAGAATTTTTATAATTCTATTAACAAAGATCAATTAAATGTTATCATACCGCATACTAAATGCTGGAATGGAACTGATTTTGAAAATATCAAATATCATTATGGAAAAAATTTTCACAGGTTGTAAAAATAAAATTATTATTAATTGAATTTTAATTTTTTTTTTAGTAATTTATTGAAAGCGTCTATTAATAAAGGTGAAAGAGGCTTTATGAAATTTAATGATAGTGGTGTACTTGATTCAGTCGAATTTAAAATATGGAATTTAAATCAAAAATATGAATGGAAACAGGTTTTTTTTATTTATTTTTGAAAAAAAGCCCCCAGGGAGGATCGAACTCCCGGCCCCCAGTTTACAAGACTGGTGCTCTAACCACTGAGCTATGGAGGCTACGTTCTTAATTAATTTTTAATACCTTTAAATAATTTCTAAGTCGACCATAAATAAAACTAATGACTAACAATCAGGGTCTTTGGAATTGTTGTATATTTTGTCGTCCTTCAATTTTTAGTATATTAAATTAAATAAATAATGAATATGTTTTTAAATTGGAATAAATCAGAACTTAACCAAAGAAAATATTTTTTAAAATCTGCTTTATATCTTGGGACACCTTAAATAGAAAAAAATTTATACTTTAAGACATAAAAAATTCCGAAACATTAAAAGCATTAAAAAGCCCCCAGGGAGGATCGAACTCCCGACCCCCAGTTTACAAGACTGGTGCTCTAACCACTGAGCTATGGAGGCTACTTTTTGTCATAGACATTAAAGGAAGATTTTTTTATTTTTTGAATTTAACAAAGAGCAGGTATTTTGAACTATCTTTTTTTCGAATTATTTTTGTTTAATTGAGTATTGAAATTTTTGAATTTATTGTTAAAAAAAAATCTCATTTGATTTAATGGAATTGATTTTTTTTTTCTAAAAAAATTTAAGTAAAAATTGAATAAAAATCATTAAATGATTATTTTTTAAATAAAAATTTATCATCTCTTGAAAAAAATTCTTTTAAACAATAATTTTTAAAACTAAATATTATTATGTAACATGAACCAAAAAATAATTTTAAAATAAAAAAAAACAGAATGTTGTTGAAGCTAAAGGGTTCTAAGAAGCCTCCATAGCTCAGTGGTTAGAGCACCAGTCTTGTAAACTGGGGGCCGGGAGTTCGATCCTCCCTGGGGGCTTATTTTTCTGAACATTTTTTTCTTTTAAATTAGGTTGGATCCTGGTACAACAAAGTCATTTTGATGGATGACTTGGTCTGGCCTGGTAAACAGCATAAACCTCCGCTGGGCAAGCCGATTAAATTCCATCTCAAAGTGGTAACACTTGAAGAACCACCTTTTGTTATATTCAAAGACCCATTGTCAGATGGAACATGTCCAACTAAATCTTTGATCGTTCGTGTTACTAAAGAAGAATAGTAATTTTTGATTAATTTATTAAATAAAGTTCTTGACTGCAAAAAATATTAAGTGCTCTGAATCGAAGTGACCCAAGTCAATTTCGCTGCGCTAGCGGTTTCTATGTTGACTTGATGATAGAACTAAGTGATAAATTACAATTTACTTTTGATATTTATGAAGTGGAAGACAAAACTTGGGGTGGAAAGTCTAAAAGTGGTGAATGGAACGGTCTTATTAAAGACTTGATTACAAATAAAGCCGACTTGGCTATGACTTCATTAAAAATAACAACAGAAAGAAGCGAAATAATTGATTTTAGTGTTCCTTTTATGGAGACTGGAATCGCCATAGTTGTCACTTTAAGGCCAGGCACAATCTCAACCACGGCTTTTTTAAGTAATAACAAAAAAATATATTCTTTTTTTCAAATTAATACTTTTTTTTAAAATTAATATTTAATTTAGAGCCCTATGATTATTTAATTTGGATTATGCTTTTATTGGTAACACTTCATTCAGTAGCCATTGCTGTTTTTCTCTTCGAATGGATAGTAAATAAATTTCGATACAAGAACAAAAAAGTTAAACGAGTATTTGAATTCATAAATGATCCAAAATTAAAAGTAACTAGATTTTTGTAATATTATTTCTCCATGGATAGACAATTTAAGCTTAATTTTACGTCAGAAAATGTAAGCTAACATAATATTACATCATTTCTTGTATGTAAGAAAATATAAGATAACATAATCTTATGTAATTTTACGTAAAAATACACAAGTTTAAGTAAGTTAAGTCAAAAACGCTTACGGCCAAAAAAAAAAACATTACACTTAATTACTTTTTTTTGCATCAATTTACGTAGAATTACACAACAAAAAATATTTATTTTCCAAAAGTAAAAAATATTTATTTTTTTCTAAAATTTTTGAGTCAATTTTTTCGCTATATTCGTATATTATTTTCGTATATTTTTTTTCGCTATTTAACAGTAATTAGAAGTAATTTTTTTCATAATTCGATTATCAAATAATTTTTTTTTATTGTCCATGAATTTTTTCATTTGTCCGCCAATTTTCTAAATTGTCCATCAATTAACCTGGAAAAAAATTTAAAAAATAATTGTCCACGAATTTACATTTTTCTATTGTCCAGGGCGGTGACAAGACCTCAAAACTCCAATATTCATCAAAATTTTTAGCTGATTTAAAGAGTCGATCTGAAGCAGTTCATCTAAATCCTTTTTTTTTAATTGAAAAAAATTTCAGAAAAAAAATTTGTATCAAATGAAATATGTAATAAAAGTGGTCTCAAAATTGACTCAAAAATTTTAGAAAAAAATAAATATTTTTTGCTTTTGGAAAATAAATATTTTTTTGTTAATAAAATTGACTATGTATATTTTAATAGTCAATTTCAAGATCATATGTTCATATTTTTTACTGAAGGTTTTTTAAAGTAAATTTTGTGATCAGGTGGTCAAATTTTTGACCAGACCCTAAAAATGATATAAAAGTATAACAGTTAATTAAAAAAAGAAAGATTAATGTTTTTGTTTAATTTATTCCTTTAGAGATTAGGCAACTACTTTATTTTATATATCAAAATAAAGCAATTACTCTTAGCTTTTAAACGAAATAGCTTAATAAGTTACTTACTATTGTTCTGTTGAAAAAACTAGCATTAAAACCAGAGTTGTTTAAAAGTCAAAAGTCTCAAATCAAGTCCAAGTTCGTACTTTATTTTATTCTTTTCAAAGTCCAAGACTTGGACTTGGACTTTTTTTTGGGACTTTTAAACAAGTATGATTAAAACTATAAAAATACTCAAAATCAAGACTTAAAATAAAGATTTTATTTTATAAAGATAATTTTTTAAAATTTTAAACTCAATTAAACATAAGTACAAAATTTGAAGATAATACTTTAATAGATCAAAAGTCATTCGAAAACAAAATATCCAAGATTTTTAGATTTTGGAAAAATAGTCCTTTTTTGGCGTTTTTTATTATATCCAGAGTTGTTTAAAAGTCAAAAAGTCAAAGTCAAGTTTAAGTTTAAAGACTTGACTTGAAATTTTTTTTTTCCAAAAAAAGTCTTTTGACGTTCCATGTAGTTATTAAGGCGATCATTTATATTTCACAGTTTTTGAAATGACTTTTTTCAGGAAAAAAATTCAAGTCAAGTCATAAGACTTTTTTTTCTGACTTTTGTGCAAGTCTGATTATATCTTCTCGAAAACAAGACGACAAAAAAACAATCTATAACTCATTTTAATTATAAAAAAATCTCTTCAAAATGATATATTAAACTCCCAACACATATATGGTGTCTTATGAGGACAACCTATGACGCAGGTAGGGGTCAAATAATAGGCTAGAGTGAACTTAGTTGAAAAGGAAGTCAAAAAAAAATACGAATTGTAGGAACTTAAAAAGCTGCGAAGACTTAACTTAAGGTAATGCGAAATATGAGCTTTCAATTGCATTAAGATCACCTCCTAGAATGAATTATCCATATCTCTGTATGCACATTATTTATCAAATGAATTACTTTATTTATACTCAATCTATTCCATCTCTAAAATAGTTTCATCTTATTTATTTTTTTAATATTACCTTTAACTTTTTTCAAATTAGGTGAACTATGGTTCATCTAACCGACTAGACCCCATATTTTTTATTTTCTATTTAAATAAATTTGATTTGAAAAATAATTAAAATTCTAATTAAGTATATAAAGTATATAAAGGATTTTTACTTTTTATTATTCTCATTGTCATTACCACAATAAATCAAATAAGTAATTTATTCAAAATAAGCAGGTTTCAATTAAAAGTAATCTAAAAAGACAATGTAAATTTTAGTAAAAAAATATTAAAAAAAATTTTTTCCAAAAGCCCAAAAATGGTTCGGCATGCAAATGTAGTTTTGGGAAGACAATTTTAAATTTTATGACTTCTTTTTATAAATTATTTTTTTCTTTGAGAATTGGCACTTACAAATAATTAAAAAAAAAAAAATCAAAATAATAAAATTAGAAAAATATCAATGTTATTAAGGATTTTTTCCTAAAAAAAAAATTTGTCAATGAAAAAAAAATGTCAATTAAATATTTAAAAATTAATATACAGTACAGTGGTACAGATGAAAAATTAAATAAATAATATGTTTCAAATATATACATTAATATAAACTCTAGCTATTTCAACATATCGTTTTTAATTTTCTTTTTATTTATTAGACTTATTTATCCTTTTTATTAATTTTAATTTATTTAATTACATTAAGTATTTCCTTTCTTTTAATAGAAAAAATAATTTAAGAGAAAAGGATATTCCAAATCTTGAAGAATTTTACTTAACTCAATCGACTAGCTCAGCTCATGTACGAAATCCAATATATTCAGATGTTAAATCAATGGAAGTAAAACAACTTTTGACATTTTTTAGAAACTTTCCAAGGATTACGTTTTATTAGTATATTTATACAAGTTCCAAAAAAAGCCTGTACAATAGGAATTGGTCAAGTTATTTATAACAAATTTTTTTATCAGTGACAAATATTTTTATAAATTGACAATAATAAAAAATAATCGACAAAATATTTATTTAATTGACGTTTATTATTTTTAATTGACCCTTGTAAAACTGACTAATTATCAAATATTTTTTTTAATTGACATTTATATTTATTAAATTACAAAATATCATTTTTTCTTTTATCAATTGTTTAATGAGAGTATCTAGTTTATGATTTGGACTGAAATGTGAATATTAATCAGCTTAATTTATTTATTTATTTATTGTTAAATTAACCTCCATTGAAGGAGAAAGAGTAAAAAAATAAAAGTTAAAAAAAACTTAATTAATCAGCTTAATATTTGATTCAACACTAATTTCTACAATTAATAACTTTTTATCAGTTGGCAATGCGAAATTTTAGTACAAAAATTACAGTACAAAAAGTAAAAACTTTATAAAGACTTAAACTTTATTTCTTTTCTAATTGTGCAAAAATGGTTCTGCAAAAAGAACAAATTTGTACAAATTTGTACAAAAGAATTCCAAGCTCTACAAAAACTCTGCAACTTTCTGTAAAATGCACACCATCAAAAAATCCTTGATTAAACTATGCAATAAATTGTAGCTTAGAATTCTTTTGTACAAATTTGTACAATATTGTACTTTTTGCAGAACCATTTTTGCACAATTAGAAAAGAAATAAAGTTAAAGTTTTTATAAAGTTTTTACTTTTTGTACTGTAATTTTTGTCCTAAAATTTCACATTTCCTATTAGTTTTCATTTTTAAAAGTGAATAATGATAAAAAATGCCTTAAAAGAGAACAAAAAAAATTTTGATAAGAAGTTATTTTTAAAATTGTTTTTCAAAATATATGCACAGTAATTTTAGTTGAAAAAATGAATAAAAAAATATTTCAATTTATCTATGTTGAAAATAAATCAATTTAATAAAATCAAGATTTGTAAATATTATACAAAAGCGAATAATTAAAATAAAATTAAAAAAAATTAAATTGTTAGAAGATTTTATTATTTTTTTAATAGATACCAGATCCAAAAACAAAAGCTTTTACATTGGTTAAAGTTGATGGTAATTTAAAAATAAAAATAATTAAGAATAAATTTAATGAAAAAAATTTACAAGACAAGTCAAGATTTACATTCGGCAAATCGCTGTGGTTAGTTTGGGTATTGTTGTTTCGAGTGGCAACCAAGACCCAGCAGCCATCAGGGTTCGCAAGCAAATTCATGGTGAACATATGGGCAACTCTTTGTTTGGCATTCACCGCGTCCTACACGGCCAATCTAGCCGCATTCATGATCATCCGTGAGGAGTACCCCGATCTGAAAGGAGTAGAGGACCCACGGCTCACCAATCCCTACGGCTACAAACCCGCGTACAAATTCGGAACTGTGAGCAGCGGAAGTACCGAGGAAATAATAAAAAAAAATCACCCCATAATGTATGACTACATGAAAAAGTACATGGCAAACAACGCTTCGCATGGAATCGATTTGGTCAAGAGGAGAAAACTGGACGCTTTTTTGTATGATGCAGTAATTCTGGACTACAGAGCGGGACAGGACGATGGATGCAAGCTAAGAGTGGTTGGCTCATGGTACTCGATGACTGGCTATGGCATTGCCTTGCCCAAGGGCTCAAAGTACAAAGAAATGATAGACAGAAAAATTGTCGAATACTCGCACTCGGGCGAACTAGAGCGCACACAAAGGTTCTGGTTTTCCGGCACATGCAAGAATGTCGAGGAGAACAGCCGCAACAGCGACCAGTTCGGGCTCTTACAGTCCTCGTCAGTATTTATTCTCTTGCTTGCCGGAATTGTAATAGCAGCCATTATTTTGTTTGCAGACATATCTTTCAGTTCTTACATATCAAAAAAATTTCAGAAAGTTTGGTTCTATGAAAATTCTTCGGACAAATATGCCGAGCTCAATGCAAGGATAATCGAAAATTTATTAGTAAGTTGAAAAAAGAGGGCATTGTGAATTTTTATACAAAAATTTCAATACAAAATTTAAATTCTTGATTTAGATTTTTCTGCAACTTTTACAAGCTGAAACAAACAATCTGTCATTTAATAGTTCAGTTTAAAGAAAAAATTTAAAGATAAATTAACAATAAATTTATTTTTTTTTATCAAATCGTATGTTAATTTAAAATTGAAAAATCATATTTTTGTTATTCTTAATTCTCAATTATTTTAAAAATTAGCCAGACTAAACATGTAAGTTATATTTCTTTACAATTCAAATTAAAAATTCAATATTATTTAATTACCGTTTTTGTCACGTAATATACTTTGGGTATTAAGCAACACATGTCTTTATAGCCCATGGGTATTTATATGAAATTATTGCTTTTTTAAAATTTGAATAGCCCTCTGACATTAGTTGAAACAGATACTTTTTTAATTGTTATTTGAAAATTAAATAATCAAATTCTAATAGATAATTATGGTTTATAAATATATTTTATTCTTTTGACTTATTTTTTTATGCAGTGTTTAAAGTTAAACTGTATGATAGGTAAGATTACATCATTTTACGTAATTTTACGTCAGAAAATGTAAGCTTACATAATATTACATCATTTCTTGTATGTAAGAAAATTAAGTAATATTACACTAGTTTAGTACTTTGTCTTACAATTAGCCCTCTTACAATGTAATAATTTGTAATTTTCTGTCATATTTTTTAAGTATAATAATAATAATAAGCTACAGCAGGAGACCTGTGGAGCGAGACTAGATCTAGTTTCGCTATGGTAGCTAAGTAATGTAAATATTAGGAAAGTACCCGTATTTTTTTTCATAAAATTCAAATTTTTATTAATTTTTCACTTTTTCCTTAAAAATTGGCATCTTGAAATTTAGGATCAAAAAAATCAGATCAAATAGTATTTTTTTTATAACTTCTGAATGGTACTTGATTAAATCTCTCTGCAAAATGCTAAATAATGCAAAATAGATGCTGAATATTGTGTGAAGCTCTGCAAAAACTCTGCAATTAAATTGCACAGTCAAATTAAACACTTTTTAATGGCGTGCATTTTGCTGCAAAATGCAGAGTTTTTGCAGAGCCTCACACAATATTCAGCATCTATTTTGCATTATTTAGCATTTTGCAGAGAGATTTAATCAAGTACCATTCAGAAGTTATAAAAAAATTACTATTTGATCTGATTTTTTTGATCCTAAACTTCAAGATGCCCAAAAATTCAGTTTTTTTTTGGTCGTAAGCTTTTTTACGAAACTTACTTAAATTAGTGTAATTTTACGTAAAATTACGTTAATTTTTACAGTTAATTAAGTATCCTAAACTACCAGAATATATTTATATTTATATGAAAGTTGAAAATTCTTTATTTACAAAATGTTTATAATATTAAAAAACCATATTTTTAATATTATTCATCTAATATTTTTTATTTTGAACAAATATACTAAGAAAATAATAAAATTTTTTAAACCATATTTCGATTACAATTATCATATTTTATTTAAAAGTACAAAAAAAAAATATTGTTTCTTTTTTTCGATAGCATGTCACATCTTTTACATTTCTTGATGTTGTTGGCATCAATATTACCTAATACAGTTGAGCTTGTAGTTGGAATATCTAAATAAATTCTTTTAGTTGGAGGTTGTGTTTCTTCTTCGATTCCTTTCTCTTCTTCATCAAATGACAGATCAGTAGATTGATGTTGTAAGCTTTTTAAATTCTTTTTTGAAGCACATTTTTTTCGTTTGTTACTGACTAATAAATCCATAACGATGTTGTTGAAATTAACAAGTTTGAGTCGATATGCCAGAGCAATTGTATGAGAGCATTTGTAATGTTTCAACCAATATACACATGTACAAGTGGCATTGTGAATTTTGGTACAAAAATCTAAAACAAAAATCAAAAACAGAATCAGTATATTGGTGGTACAAAGGATGTATCAGATGCTACAATAAACAGAACATGTTTTGGTCCTTCAGAATTTAAGCTTTGGAATTTTTAATATTTTGTTTTTGTTTTTTGTACAAAATTTCACAATGACTGTACAAGTGATATTCATAATCCTTATCCTCATCAACCTCATTTGCATGATCACAATCATCTATCATGTCTACTTGATTCTTTTCTAGAAAACTTTCAATTTAAATTAAACATCAACGCTTTCCAAGTTCAATGGCAGTCAAAAATTAGGTGCTTGTATATTTACCACATAAAAATTTTTATTTAACAAACAATTTCTATTATATACCCCTCTCAGTTCCTTCTAATTTTCACTTATTATTTAATGTATTTGTATAACAAAATTAACAATAATGTCTATTGACTTTGTAATTATATAAGATCTTTAATTTCTGTAATTTTCCTTGTATTTGGCAATGTGCTACCATAGGCGATCTCCTAGTAGACCGCCTCCGCAAGCTTGTTTGCTGTAGCTTATTATTATTACTATTATATGGGACTAATGATATAAAATCAGAGTTATTTAAAAATCTAAGGTCTCAAGTCAAGTCCAAGTCCGGACATTTTTTTTTTTCAAAGTCCAAGTCCAGGTTTTAAAATTTTGAATATCGTGAAGACATTTTTGCTAAAAATGCATGAAAATTCTGATATATGGCAAATCTATTGCATTAGACAACCCAAAAGTATATAAATTTTTTGATATGTAGCCTGATCAAGCAAAAATTAAATTTTATTTTATTTTTTTAAAATGCTTCTTTTAAATTTGCTAAGCTTTATATATTTAATTTGTTTTAGATCGCAGCTAAATAAAACTAAAATTTTACTAATCCATTCTCTTTTTTCTTTTTAATAAGTAAAGCAATTAAGCCAAGATTTCAGAATTTAATTTCGAAATAATAAAATATCTAAGAGTATGGTTTAAAAAAAAAGATTAAATGAAAAATATGAATACTATAAATTTAAGTGGGATATTACGCGAGAAAATACGGTAGCGATAACAGAATTAAAATAAATTTACAAATTGAAAAAAAAAATTCCAATTAGAATAGATCATAGAGACAAAAAATAAATAAAACTAATAATATTTTATTTAATTATTAATATTTCCTGTGTTAACTAAAATTATTTTTATTATTTGAATTTATAATGAAACATATTTTGTTTCATGATGTTTCATCAAAGTTTAAAAAGCTCAATTTTGTCAAAAAAAAATTATAAAACAGAATTTCTTTTTTGTAATTTTTGGAAAGTTTGTATCAAAATTGACAATGCCAAAAAAGAGAGGGAGTCTAGTGAGGGGATGTAGCTCAGATGGTAGAGCGCTCGCTTAGCATGCGAGAGGTACCGGGATCGATACCCGGCATCTCCAGGCCGTGATAGTATAGTGGTCAGTACTTCTCGTTGTGGCCGAGAGAACCCAGTTTCGAATACTGGTCACGGCATATTTTTTAATTTGTTCTTGTTTTAGATTTCAAAAGAATATTCAAAAAAAATTAAAACTGTCTGCTGTGCAAATACGGACTGTTTGCATGAAAAAGATAGGCTCAAAAAAGAGCTGGTTTATCTCAGATCTCTAATAAAGTAAAAATGGAAAAATTTTAATTTTTTGTTTAATTTTTATTTTTTAGTGGCAAAGTTTATGCTGAAAAAAATGATCAAATCTATTCACAATCGATTCCGAATTTGATCAGTGCTCAAGACACAGACGATGATGACTGTTTTTCTGAAAAAGACAATTGTCTATTAAACCATGTACCTAACGCTCAAATTCAAAGAAAAATTTTCAAATTAAAATCGGAAAATATGAGCGAATTTTCGGAATTTTGTAAAAAAAGAAACGAGCTTGAAACAGTTCTTTAGAATTTTTATTAAAATAAAATTTAAAAATAAACCATTAAACAAAAAAATTTAAATCTTTTAAAAAATCATCATTTATATCTTATTAAAATTTTATTTAGATAAGATATAAATTTTTTTTTTTTTGTTCCTTTTCAATAAGGGTTTTATTTCGAAACAAAATTTAGAATTTTTTGTATACATCATTTTTTTACATAACCTAATTACTATTTTTGAATTTTCTATTTTTATATTAGAAAATTTACATGAGGACTGAAAAGAAGGCGATAAACCGTTCGGGATAGTCCTAGGGGTAAAACCCTAAAATTTATTTTAATAAATAAAAAAAAAATAAAAAATCATCTATCAATTAAGTTCAATTTATCAGTCTTATATTAATTTTGTTAGTTAATGAATTCAAAAATAAAGTGTAATTTTTGAATTCTAATTTCTATTCTTTTCGTACCATTTCTTTGCCTTTGGTTTTCTACTACATTTTTTTTCGGGACCAATATTTTTAAATCTAAAACAGATTGGTATCAGTTAAGTTTTAACTGCAGACTGCTACAATATATTTGAAAAACTTTCCAAATAATTTATACTTTTATCAAATTACTTTTATCTAAATAGGCATATAATTAATTGAACTAGCTAAAATGATGAATTTTATTAGATAATAAAAAAATAGATAAAACAGATGAATTTTACAATATATTTTATTAAAACACTAGATAAAAAGATAAACGACTATTTATTTAGATATTTCATTAGATAAAAAATAAAAATAAAAGATAAAAAAAAATCAAATAAAATTTAATTAAATTAAGGCTAATTAATTCTTCTTCTTTTACTTTTAATTACTTGCACGTAACGAATACCACCAACAAAAACTTGATTTATGTCTTCTGGAATTTCTTTACGCTCATTGCACCAATTAACTGACTCTTTCAGCTCAGCTTGTGCTGGTCCAAATAGTTTTCGTTTCCAATAGGCTTTTGTGTTTGTGAGTTGACACTTTGTGATTTTTGGAAGATTTTGGCGTTCGATCTCTTTTAATATATTTTTGTTTTTAGTAAAGCCCATGTTAAGCAGTTCATAAATTTTATCTCTTGTCTCTTTTGGCAACGATTTTTCGAAAGCATTTGGCTCATCTGAGTGTTGATGTTGATCGTTCGAGACGTAAACTGATGTTAATTCGGTATCGTCAGTCAACAAAAGATATAATCTTTTGGGACACTCTTTTGAGCAATTGTAGAAGCGTTTCTCTCCTTCATTTGTTCTTCTTGTATCCGATCGAGTCCATTTAACTGAGTCTAGTTGGTTGATATAATCAATCGCTTCTTTAAGGCTTTGACACTCGATTTGGAGCTCATAATCTTTGTTTTTCCCTCGTTTTTTTCTTTGCGCATTTTGAATTTCAACTTGAGCTTGAGCTTGATTTGAAGTACAGTTATTTTCCCTTGGTACTATCTCGTAAGTCTCGGTGGTAGTAGCATCGGTGCTTGTGTCTGAATCCTCGCTACTATAAGATGAAAAAGATTCATTTTGGGTCATTTTTAGTTAAATAAATATTTGACGTATTTATTTATTTTTATATCTGTACCGAGCTAAAGCTCCTTCAGATTAAATAAAAAAATTAAAAAAATAAAAAATTAAAATAAAGTTAAATAAAATAAAATAAAAATAAAAATTAAGAAAAATTAAGTTAAAAAGTTGATAAATATTAAAATAAGATAAATTTTAACATAGAGTAACAGAATACATATTTTTAAATATTTGATGATTGAGGAAAAAAAGAAGAAATAGTAAGGTAGCAATTACACAATGGAGTTGGGTACTCGATGTATCTTGATTCGAAACCTTTGTTATATTCTTCCACCAGTTTAACAGTTAATGGAACAGAATGGCTCAGTCCTGCCCTAACATATCTCTCATTCAACTCGTTATTTATTTGTTTTTCTGTTCGAGCATACGCTCCTTCAGATATAAAAAAAAAAAAAAAAAAAAAAAAAAAAAAAAAAAAAAAAAAAAAAAAAATAAATAAAATAAAATAAGATAAAATAAAATAATTAAAACAGTTTAAAAACTTTTAAATTTTAAATAAGTTATCTACTACTACTACTCGTAATTTAAGAAAGTTATTTATATTATCAATTTAATTAAATGTCAATTAATTATTAAATTAGAAACTCGAGTTCAAAATTGTATTATTTAGTCCTCAATTTTACCTTCCCTGCCAAGTACATAGCTGAATCAACTTATTAATGTAAATACAAATTATAAAAAAAAACAAAACATTCCTAATTTATTTTTCTTTTCTTTTTTTTAATTAATCTAAATTTTGTAAAATTAAAATTGCTAACAAGAGGGCTGAAAAGAAGGCTATGCCATTCGAAGCTGCCCTGGAAATTTTCCTTTCCTAAATTATCTTTTAAATAAATAAATAAAATCTAGTCTCAATTTTATCTGATGAATTAATCTTAATTTATATCAATTAATTAATTTATATAGTAAATTCTCTTTATTTCTATTGATTAATTTTTTTTTATAGGAGTTTTTTTTTTAATGATTTTTTTATCTACTGAATAAATTGATTAAATAGTAAAAATAATCTTTTTTATCTAGTAGATTCATCATTTTATCTAGTATCAATTAATATTTTGCGTATCTAAATATAAGTTAAGGTATTTAATTAACTAAATTCAATAAATTGAAAATCTATTTATTCAACAAAATTTTTTAATTTTTTTCTTTAAGAACTTTTCACTATGAGGAGTAGTCAAAAATTTTTTCTAATAATATTTTTAAAATGAAAGGAAATAAATTTTTTTTGTTTGAAAGAGTTTTTTTAGTTTTTATCGAAAATCAAGATATTTCAATTAATTAATTTATAAATTTATCATTTATATTTATCTCTATCGAATACAAAAGTTTCATTTTCTGCTGCATCGCTCTCACTTGAAACACCGAAGATACTTTGTTTCCTTTTTACAGTCATCTCAAGTTGGCATTTGAACTATCATATCATATGATAGTTAATATCATATGTATAAAAAAGTTATTTATTGTTGAAAAAAAATGTAAAAAAATATTTTATTTTTCTAAAATACGAATAAAATTAAAATTATAAACAATAAGTATAATAAAAAAGATAAGTTCTTGTTATAAATAATATAATTTTTAGTGGCTGGTCAAAAAGACGAACATATGTTTGTGATTTTTTAATTTTTTAAATCTTTAAAAAAAAAGCTGCATCTATAACTAGATAAGCATAAAAAAAATTATTTTTAATATTAAAAAACATTTTCATAATTTTGTTTGAATGGTCGCACTAAAAGTTGTAATATGCAAAATTATTTTTTTAATATTTCAAAAAATTTCAAATTAAAGTGTTGCTATAAAAAAAATTTTTAATATTAATTCGACATTTAAACTTGGTTTTTTTATTAGTATCACACGTTAATGCCCAAAGTTGCACATGTAGTGCGTCGAACCTTTAATAGTATTTTTTTAACATGGAAGGGGTTAATGTCTGTGCATGCACTTCAAATATGACTTTGGGTATTAATGCACGCGTTCCCCAACACGGAATTACGGTATATTTAAAAATTAGAAAAAAATTTCAAAAAACTTTTATTAAATTCAAAATTTATTCTAAATCAAATATGAAATTATTTTAGGTGTTTACAAAATTGACTTAAAAAAGCTGAGTAAAATTTGTTATCATTATTTCTATTTTTAATTTTTCTTTTGAAGTATTCACAAAATTAATTGGAAAATTTGTTTAAGTAAATTTGTCAAACAGGTGTTCAGCCCCTTTTCTGTTTCTCTTTAATACTTTATATTTTATTTTCTTAGATAATTTTATTATAAATTTTGAAATTGTTTGAATTAAAATTAAAATATGAAAAATTTGAGCTTATTGCTTTAAATTTGTTTCTATAAAGAATTTTCTAGCTTTTACATCTTTAGTTACACAGAGAAATTTTTTTCAACTCTTTTTCGATTATTTGCAATAATAAAATAAATCTTATTATGACATCTTATTAATAAGATTTAAATTGAGTAACCCAAGCGGAACTCTGAGGATACTTATACTGAAATCATTTTCAAAACCGTTTGATATATGTTCAAATATATTTTAGAACATTTAATTAAAAATTTTTAACATTTGGCAAGTTTTTTTTCTCATTTTAAATTATTTAAATTTTATTGCAGTTTTAGATTGTTGCTTAACATTTTCCTAAATTAAAATTATAAAATAAAGTAGTTGGAAACAAAAAAAGTTTGGATTTAATCAATCTCGAGAAAGACTTTTTCGAATTAGTAGATGCATAGAATCTTGCTGATATTTAGTAGAAAGCTGCCTCGAAATCCATTCCAAAAAGCATAGTTAAGAATTTTAAAAGTTTGTTATTTTAATTTCTATTTTTAGTCAAAGTCGAAATAAAAAGTCTCTTTTTTTTGTTTAAGTCTAAAGATTTTTATAAAGTTTTTATTTTGCAGTTCAAACAATTTTTGCTCAAAAATTTCCATTTTTAGTATTTTGGTGTTGAAAAAAAATTAAAAATTTTTATTTCAATAATTGTAAAAAAATTTATTTGATAATTTTAAAATTGATCAATATCGAGACAGAGTTTTATTGGAACAGTAAATGTATTGAATGCGGCTAGTGTCCTGTAACATGCTGCTGTCCCACAAAGTCGAGAAGGTGAACGACGAAGATATCAAGCAGAACAAGTTGTTTAGAACACCGGTGATGCACAGACCGGCATATGGATCGTTCAGTGAATACATAATATATTTAACAAAAACACTGAAGTCAACATTTGCTCTGGAAGGTAAAACAAAATCTTTGGTGTATGAAATTTTGGGAAGTGTTATGTGAGAATTGCGATTGAGCTGAAGTGACAAATTTTTCAAGCTGACTGAAAAGTAATTTTCGTTTTTAATTCTGAACACTTCTTCGAACTCGAGGATAATTCCAAGAGTGGTGGAATTTTTGTCTGTTATTAGAGTAAAGTTGTAGGGATAAACATCAGACTTCACTGCCGAAATGATTATTTTTCGCGGCGAAAGCCAGAACACAAGCAAAATGACAATCACAATGCAAATGGACAAAGTCAGCAGCATCCACAGCCATCTTTTTTTAATTTTTAAAAAAAAATATAAAAATTTTTGCTTGGAAAGTTACATTCTTTTTGGTTTAAGTCGATTGTCGGACACAGGTATCAAAGCGACTAGCTTATTCTCTTCCTCTGAATGAATGGATTAAAATTTTTCAATTTATTTTTGCTGGTTTACCTTGATAGATTTTTCCTGTTCCTTTGCAAGTTGGACATTTTTTTTCTCTGTTCAAAAATGTTTTGTAATTAGATTTGCACGGTTCCTGGCAGCTTTCACGGTCTAGATCAAGCAGACCTGACCTACTGTTGTCGCTTCTTAAGTTTTCCTCAACCATCACCCGGTTTTTTTTCAAATTATCAAGTTATTTTATAAAATTATAATTGAGAAAATTTAAGAATTTTATTTTTTTTTTAATCTAACATTTTCAAGTCATAAGACCCTTACTTTATCAAACAAACAAAATGTAAGTCACAATCGTAATTAAAAAATTTCAAGTCAATGTGAGTCCAATGGGATTATGATGAACAGCGCTGATTCACTTTAAGTTACTTATTTGTACATGTATTTCTTTTTCTATTCTAATTGAAAAATTTTATTTTTTTTTTCGAATTAAGGTAACAAAATTTTGAATTTTTGCTCAAAATCTGTCTGATTTAATTCTCAAGATTTTATTTTTTAATGTCAAGACAAACTGACAAAAAATTTAGATTTTTAATGCTAAATAAAATTGAATTAGGAACTAATGTTTTTTTTAGAATTTAAAACATCAATTTTATTTAAATTAATTCTTGGATTAAATATAACTAGACTTTAATTAAACCAGATTTTTTAAAAATTTATATTTTTTGAAATAAATTAATTTAAAAGAATAATTGTTTATTTTTCGTTCCATTTTTCTGACGCAAAATAAATTTTCCAGATAACATAGATTAATATTTAGAATGTTAATTTATAATTTTACTGCAAATTTTTTTTAATGTTCAACCATGCTCTATAACCTTCTTAGTAGTTAAGTTTACGACTTTGAAAATCATAATTTAAATTTATTTGATATAATCCTTAAAATTAAATTTTTCATAAAAAAGCTTTTATTAAAATTTGAATCTGATCTAAATCTGGGCTTGACAAAAATTTTCTTAAAATATTTTTGCAATTATTTTGACAATTTTTAAGCAATTTGATGCTATTTAAATTTAAATTAGAGACTTTTCTTTTGAGAAATGATTAAGATTCTATTTTAAATTAATTTTAATATTCGATTTTTTTAACACAGAATCAATAAAAATAAAATTTATTAATAAAAATGTCATTTTATATTTCAAATTTGATTTTTAATGCGTCAATGTGAAATTTATACGCACATTGATTCCAAAAGAGATAAGAAAAGTTAATGCTTTATTAATTTTATCTTTTTTGTCAAAAGTTGCTGATTATTGCTTTATTTTGTATTTTATTTGTCAGAAAATTTATTTAAAGTCTAAAGATAAATGATGTGTTTTAATTTGAAATCAAGAAATTATAATTTTTATTTAAAAAAAATTAATTTTTATTTAAAATTTCTGAAAATTTTTATTTAAAAAATTTTTTTTTATTTTTTAAAACATTCTAATAAATTAAAAAAAGAGAATTAAAAAATTTGAATAGCCATTTTTAATTATTTTTACTTTGAACAAACAGCTTTAATTATTTCCATTTATTGCTGTGATATTAATCAAATTAAGCTTTAACTGCGCACATTAATGCTATTTTGTTATCAAATTTTAAATTCAAGTCATCTAAATTTTATTAATATATTAAAATGTACTGTTTATCAAAAAATTTTTTATATTCAACCATGCTTAATAAGCTAATATTTTTAACTTTCTTAGTGGTAAAGTGTACCACTTTGAACATAAGCCCCGAATATCTAAGTCGAGAATTTGATCAAATGGCCGAAACCTTGAGCTCAACAGATTCAATAAAAACTTTAAAATTTCTCCAAAAAAAAAACCCTGGTATATTTTTATCAATAATTTTATGTCAGTGAGGTTAACAATTTTAAAAGGCGATTTTGTTTTTCCTGTATCATTTGGCACGTCTAAAGCAAGTATTAGCATTGATCGGAAGGCTACCATTCAGCTTGAAGTTTTAAAAAAATTGAGCCATAATATTGGAACAACCAAATTAAATGGTAAAATTCCAAAAAAATTTTGTCCTTTTGAGCAAGTACAATGCCCGACTGGGTCACGCTACCGGTCTATAGATGGCTCTTGTAACAACTTGGATCAAACATGGTTCGGCATGGCCAACAGTCCGTACAGGCGAATGCTGCCTCCTGATTACGACGACAATTTTGATTCACCTAGGACTAAGGCCGCAAATGGAGGTTCTCTGCCTAATCCGCGTACCATAGCCATTACTGTGCACGAACCCAATTTTACAACTTCGTCGACCAACAATTTATTCTTGTTCTTTGGTCAGGCACTGGATCATGACGTCACATCAATCGCTTCCGCTCTCAACATTAACGGGTTTCCTATATCTTGTACCTGTGATTCTAAGTAAGAAAAGAATATTTTAAATTTTTTAATTTAATTTTAAAATATTAAAAAAATAGATAAAAAATGAAAAAACTCAATTAATTTTATTTTTTGAAAGCTCAAAATTGGTTCTGTAAAATGGATTAGATAGTACATTTAATATTTTCCTTAATCTTATTTCCTAATTCTTATTCAATATAGTATTTGTGACTTTTTTAGAATTTTGTTGCAGAAATTCTTAGGTAATATATTAAAAACATTACCTGATAAAATTTACAGAACTAATTTTTATTTTGATGGTTTTGGATTTTAGAACAAAAAAAAACAGATTTCAAAATGAAAAACTTAATGACTTTTATTTTTTTGAAAGTCCAAATTAAATCTTAGAATAAATAAAATATTTAGCCTGAATACAATTTTATGATAAAATTTACAGAAACAATTTTTAGTTTTATTTTTATGATTTTGATATTAGTTTTTAATTTTAGAACAAAAAAAAAAACAGATTTAAAATGAAAAACTTGACTATTATTTTTTTGAAATATTTTACCTGAATACAATTTTATGATTAAAAATTTACAGCACCAATTTTTAGTTTTTAAAAATAAAATTTATTGAGTCTTTTAATTTTCAAATAGTTTTTATCAAAATATTTTTTTATTTTTTAAAGAAATCCTATTTGTTTCAATATTCCGGTGCCTGAAGAAGATTTTTCCAACAGAGACCAAAAGTGTTTTAACTTCCCGCGCTCAGCGGCTTCAATAGCCAGCTTTGATTGTGAGCTTGGTCACCGCGAGCAATTGAACACAGTCACACACTTCATTGACTTGAGTTACTTGTACGGTTCGGACATCCAGAACGCTCTGTCAACCAGAGCTTTTGTCCGAGGTTTTCTGCTGGCAGTGCGCATTCCAGGAGTGAAGCACGAATTTTTGCCTTTCCGCAGAAATCCATTTTGTCATCGGATGGGTCCGACTGACCGGTGTTTTGTCACTGGCGATGCTCGCTCCGAGTCCAACTCATTCCTTACTGCAATTCACACTGTATTCTTGAGGCAACATAACCTGATAGCCATAAAATTGTCAAAAGTAAATCCCAAATGGAATGATGAACAGCTTTTTCAAGAGACTAGGAAAATTATGATAGGCATCAACCAGCATATCATCTACAATCAGTGGATCCCGGTTTTGATCGGAAGAGAAATTTATGAAAAATATCAGCTAGAGCCTTTTTCAAATGCATTTTTTATGGGCTATGACAAAACTCAAGATCCTGGTCTATTCAATGAAATGGCTACTGCGGTTCTCAGATTTGGCCACACACTTATCAAGCATCAAATGCACAAAGCTCATACAAATTATTCTCTTTTTGAAAAAAGCACCACTGACCAGTTTTTATTCGCTTCGCCAAAGTATTTTAAAGATGGTATTGAGACACAAGAAAATTATATGCGTGGTCTAATTGCCGAGGATTGCTACATACCCTCACCGGTATAAAACAATTTTTTGAATTTTTAGAAATTTTAAAATTATTTCTAATCCTTAATTAAACAAAAATTATTTAATTTTTTCTTACAGTACTGCTACGATTAGAGTCTTTTTGGTAAATTTACGTAAAATTTACTTTTAATTGCTAATTTTAAAGTACAACTAAAAAGGGCGAAAATTTCTTTAATTGTGTGCTAAGTTTGGTAAAAAAAAACATAAAAAATTAATTTTTTATTATTTATAAGTAGACATAATGATTATAATAAAATTTACGTTAATTAAGGTAAGTTTCGTTTTTTTTTCATGGTAAAAAAAGTATAAAAAAGTTGAAGAAAGTAAAAATAAGTAAATTTTAAAATTACTTTTATTTTACAGTTTTTTACTCTTTTTTACTTTTAGTTATTCTTTTTTGTGCTCGTTTTTTTATGGTAAACAAATTTAATTGTGGAAAATAATAATTTAATTTAAATGTTATATTTTTGACTTGATTTTAATTTTAAAATGTACTTTTTCCATTATGTCTACTACAGTGCTTCTATTTTACATGGTTCTTACAGAAATTTATGTAATTTTACGTAATCTTACACTTTCTTACACATTAAATCTAATGTAAGATTACAATAATTACATCAATATCTGTAAGACACGGTAAAATCGATTTCAGCCAAAAAATTGTCATTTTTCGCTCTTTTTTTCAAATATATTATTATATTAGATTTTTTATAAATTTTTATTATTTTTAAAACAAAAAACTTTTTCAATTATTTCTTACAAAATTTTTTAATTTATTACAGTATTTGTTGTTAATTTTGGCAATTTTTTGCAAAAATTTAATAGTTCTTGTAAAAAATGGTAAGAAAAAGTAAAAAAATAACAATTTTAGTTTTAAATCATTAAATTTTTAATAGTTTCCTCTTAATGGCTATTCCTAAATGATTGAGTTGAACTAATAAAGTTAGTATGAAGTTAAATATATTGGCTGGGAATTAATTTAAATGATCTACAAGATTCGCAGTAATTGTTTAATAAGTTATATTAATTAAGATTTTTTAAAATATCTAAAGAGAACATTGGCAAAAAATAGTTTAGTAGTAGTAGTAGTATAAATAAGATATTGTCCCATATAATAAGATTATATGGAACAATTTAATTCCTGTAAAGAGTTTTGTGTTTTAAAAATAATAAAAATATATTAAAAATCTAATATAATAATATATTTAAAAAAAAAGAGCGAAAAATGACAATTTTTTGGCCGAAATCGAATTTACCGTGTATTACAGATATTGATGTAATTTTTGTAATCTTACACTAGATTTAATGTATAAGAAAGTGTAAGATTACGTAAAATTACACAAATTTCTGTAAGAACCATGTAAAATAACAGCACTGTATATTAATTTTTATAATATTCATTAATTTTTTCTGTAATTTTCGACCTTTTTTTAGCTTTACGGTAAAATTACTAATTTTTACGTCAAATATCGTAGTTTTACTTCATTTATGTGAAATTAAATTAATTTACCAAAAAGACTGTAAGCAAAACAGTGAGAAAATTTTTTTAAAAAATTATGGAAAATTTTTTATTTAAATTTTTTTTTAATGCACAAATAGGCTGTGAATCCAGTGCTGAATCATAATCTTTTTGAAGGATTTGTTGGTGGCGGCACTCACCGGTTTTCATTGCCGGCTCTTAACATTCAACGCGGTAGAGACCATGGCTTACCATCTTACAACAAATACAGAAGTATTTGTGGCTTAAAAAAAGCTGAATTTTTTGATCAGTTTACAAACATAAAACCGGAATTTTTAAGACGAATTCGCAAAGTGTATAATCATCCGGATGATGTGGATCTTTGGGTTGGAGCTGTTAGTGAAATTCCGGTTAAAGGAGGAATAATAGGCGAAACTTTTGCATGTAACAAAAACATAAATTTTTTTTTTATTTTTTTATTTTATTTCAAGGTATATTTGCGGAACAATTTAAAAGACTGAAAATAGGAGACAGATTTTACTATGAAAATGGACAAGATCCGTCAATAGGTTTCAAATTTGAACAATTAAAGGAAATAAAAAAATTTTCTATTGAAAGATTAATTTGCAATACGGTCAATATAGACAAAGTTCAAAAGAATGCTTTTTTTGTGCCACATAATATTTTTAATCCATTGAAATCATGCGACAACATTTCAGATATGGATTTAGAAAAATGGAAGGAATTTTGATAAATTTGAAAAACAATTTCAATATATTTTTTTATTAAAATCATAGATACTTTTTTATTTCAATTTTTTTTTGTTAGACTCAATAATTTGTAAAAAAAATACAGTTTATTGATTAGGCACTACTAATTAAAAAAATATAAGAGAATATCTCATCAAATTAAATGCAATGTCGAGAAACTCAGAAAAAATTTATTTATTAAGTGTTTTTGACAAAAAATTGAAAAATCTGAGACTTAAAACAAAAAATTCTTCCTTTTCTCCAGTCATTAAAAGTCAAATAAAAAAAAGAAAATGAACAAAGAAAAAATTTATTTTTATTTAAAAAACGATTAATGTTTTCTAATAAGAGTGGTTTATTCATTAGTCTTTAATTTTTGAAAAAAAGCATCAAATGTTATATTGAAGTGGGCAAGTTCGCAGCAATTTTGAAAAAGTGTATCTCCAGTTTATAAAAAAATTTAAACGAGAGCTGTTTACTTTACTTTAAAAATTATTATCTATTTTTTAGTAAAAAACTTAAATTATTAAAAAAAATGTCGGATAAAAATTCAAAAAAATTATCAAGTCATGTTAAAATTCTACTTAATTAAATTTTTAGACTTTTTCTCTAAAACTATTGTGGCTCTGTGTTGAACTTTCTCGATTGATCTTGTTTTATTTAGACGCTTAAGCCATGTATTTGTCCAGTTGGTGATTTTGTCAATTTAATCCTGCAAGCTGATGTTGTCTTTGGTAACTGAACCTGCTTTGATATCTGCCAATATCTTCGTGCCATCCATGTATATTTTGCAAATGTTTGAAAGTGAGTCCGGAAGGTCGTTTATGTAGATGATGAATAATATTGGACCTAAGACTGATCCGTGTGGGACACCACTGTCAACGCGTGTCCAATTGAAAGTCGTACTTTTTCAAAGGCTTTGGCATAAACAAGGAAAACGATCAAGTTTCGATATGGTTTTGGTGCCAAAATCCAATGTTTCTAACAAGTTAGTCACGCAGGCTTGTCTTTTTGACGAATCCGTGTTGTTAATTTTTTATGGTGAAGAAAGGACATAAGTTGAGTTTTTACTATTTTCTCCAAAATTTTACATGGTATAGATGTGAACGATATTGGACGATAATTTGTGTCAATTTTTTCGGATGTGCGGGAACAAAAATCTGGCAGCTGATTAGTTAGCTCTTCTATGGCAAAAACTGAGCTGAAGATGTACACTAGTAGATTTACATTAATAAAAGGATTTTTTATTTTCATTTTTTTATTGTATTTTTTTAATATTTTTTAATTATGTAGTGTTTCTAATTTTAAATTTTTCTCAAAATTTTTTATTCTTAATTAATATTTTTGGAGGCATATTAAAACATAGAAAAAAAATAATTTAGGAAATATAGAAAAAATAAAAAAATTTTTTTAAAAACACACGCATCTTTATTTTTAACAAATTTTTTTTTTACAAGAATTGATTAAAAACAATAAAAATATTAAGCTCAATCAGAAAAAAATCAAAAAATAAAAAAAATTGGCAAATTGAAGTTTCAGATCAAATTTTAAGATCAAAACGACCATTTAAAATTTTAAAACTTAATTAATCTAATGATTTTGATAATTTTTAAGAAACAAATACTAAACGTCACTAGATATGTTATGTCTAATAATGGTTCATTATCAAATTAGAATCAAAATGATTGATCTCTAATTTATTTAACAAAAACAATCAATAATTTAAATAATTCAGGTTAAGTTAATTCCAAATTCAAATTTATAAGTTTTATCCATTCATTCAAACTTAAATAATTTTATTTTTCCACTTTAATACATTTTAAATTTTAAAACAGTAAATTTTTTTGTCTTTAAAAGTAAGTTTTCATTAAAATCAATTAAAATATTTAAACCTATTAAAGTTCAATAAAAAGGGAAATTTTAAAATTTTAAATATGAAAATAAACTTGACATGACATGTCAAGTAATTGGTTTTGAAAAAAATTATTTTTTCTCTATTATTAAAAAAAATATTACAATTTATATTTTGATCTTTTGATCTTGATCTCAAACTTCAATTTGCCAAAAAATTGTTACATAATACGAATAAAAAAAAATTTAATTTCATATTAATGGTATTGATTGTTTATTTTTAGATAGTTAATTAATTATATTAATTTAAGAGTAAAATTAATAGTTTAAAATATTTTATTCTACATTTTATTTTTCAAAATAATTGTCATTTAAATATTTTTTAAATTCTATAATTTAATTTTCTACATTTTGATATTTGTATATTAAATAAAATTCTATATTTTTTTTTATGCTTTTATAGATCCCCAATATTTTTCAATATCTTATTGTTTTTTATCGTCTTCTCATTCTATAATATTTAATTCTATTCTATTCTTTTTTCTTTATTTTGAGGTTCTACATTTTAATTATTTTTTATTTCAATAAAGACTAGTACAATCTAAAAATAACTTAAATATTTTTCAAGAATTTACGGAAAATTACAAGAAATTGAAATTTTTTTTTCTTAGTTAGAAAATTGAATTTTGTTTTAAATTTATTTAAAGAAAAATTCTATGATATTTTGATTTAAACTGTTCCAATCCACAGCATGGACAATTAATTAGACTTTTATTTTCGAAAATTTTATCAAAACAACAATAGCACATTATATGACCACATTGAGAAGAAACCAACTGTTCATCTGAATACTTAATCTAGATATAATTTCATTAAAAAAAGCAATGAAGATTTAAAATAAAATACTTCATTTAAATTCTTCAAACAAATGGGACAATTGGCAAAATTTTCATTTTTAGACCCAATATTACTCTTTGGATCTTTTAAAATTCAACTTAAAATTTTTGCTTTATTATCACTTTAATTTACCTGTTGAACAATTTTGCTGATTAGGATTTTGCTGATAAGCATACGAGTAATTAATATTTGGAAAATATGTAAAATTAGTTATTAATTTTTTTGGTGCCATAAAACTCCAAGAATTCATTTGCATCATGGAATTAAGCTGAGGACTAAAAGCAGCGCTGAATGCCAATCGATAATTTCCATTTACTTGTCCACTTATTTTTCCGTAAACAAATCCATCCACATTTCCATTCACGAATCCATAAATGTTTCCCTTTACATCTCCCTTAATATTTCCGTTCACTTGTCCAAAAATGTCTCCCAAAACATCACCCTTTTTTTCAATTTTAACTCATAATACAAAATTTTGAGTAAATTTTTACATTTACGTTCCCATTGACGTGTCCATAAATTGACCCAGTAGGTCCTAGAAAAAAGTTTATTATTCAAATTTCAAATTTTGGTGCATGACTACCATTTATTGAATGATTCATAAATCCGTTCACAGCCATTAGTTAAATTATGATTCCAATTTGAAAAGTGAAAAACGAATAATTTAAAAAAAATAAACTAGAATAAAAATTAAAGATCTTTTAAAGACTTTTTTTGTGTAAAGATAAAATCAAGGACAATTTAGTTTACATTTATATTTAGATTTTAAATTGCTTGATTAACTTAATTAAGAGCATTTTGATTGTAAGAATATTCATGGCCAATCCAACCTAGAAATTCTAACAATTTTCTCTCAAAAATTTTATTGTTTATTTCGCAACAACTTGATACAAAATTAAAAATTTTAATTTAAAAATTCGTTTAGTTTGAACAGTCGATTATTGTCTTACAAGGCAAAAATATTCGGCAGCAGAAATCAGATTTTCAAAATCTTTAAAGGATCTTAATGATTACAAGGGTAAACAGAGACAAAAAAGCAAAGAAATTTAACTAAATTCTTACTTAAACATATTAAAATGATCATTATAAACTTTTGTTGCCTAAATATCCTAAATTTTGTGAGAAAAATGTCAAAAATTTGAACACTTTGAATTACAAAATAAAATCAAACAAAATAAATTTATTAATGAAATTAAAATCATGAATAGCTTAAATAATTGTTCAATAAAAAAATTTTATAATTTTATTTTATAACTTTTTCTTAAACTTTTTTATTTTAGAAAAAGTTATCTTTTTTGTTAAAATTCTAAATAAATATCTTTTCTAATTTCTGATATCAGTTTAATATAAAATTTTTTTTTTTTAGCATTAAATTTTAAAAAAATTAGCTTTGTTCCGATCAAGATATTTTAATATAATAAAAATACTAATAATTATATGATTGTTTTTTCAAAAGTTATTGTGAATTATGACTTTTGAAATTTTATTTTTAAAAAAATTTTTATGATTTTTTTAGAAATTTATTTAGTAAACCTTTAGGATTTTCAAATTTTTCAAACTATTTCTTACAAGGGTTTAAATAAAATTTAGGTTTAGCCGAATGCGGCCACCTAAACCTAAATTCGTTCTTCGAAGTTTATTTGTCTCTCGTATTATATTTTTGTTAGTCATTTAGTTGATTTGTCTTTTCGCATATTTTTTTTTTCAGTCCATCAAATGATAGCTTTTATTAATATCTTCAATTTTCGAATAAAATTAAATATTTAAGACATTTGAAGAATTTCACTTGCTATTTCAGATTATTTTTAATTTTTTTTAATTATGTTCTACGGAATTTGGAATTAATTAAATCTAAATGTTAAAAGTTTTTCCTTAAAAGAGTAATTTTCCGTAAACTTGCGTAAAAAATTGGAATTATCAATTTAGAATCGCCCCAACTTATAAAATAGCTTTATACAAAAATCTTTTGAATAATCCAAAAAATATTACATTTCACTTTTAAAAATGAAAAAAAATTATTTAATGTATTTTAACATTTTTGCATATATAAGTCATAGCAACACTGTTTTCTGATTAAACTTCCGTGTTGATAGATTTAAAAAAATAGCCAATCTGATTCAGTTCCACATCAGATCATCAGATTCAAAGTTGATTTTACTTTATTTTTATTCAATTTGACAGCAAAAAAATTTAACTAAAAAAGAAAAAATACTCCAAAAATTAAAGATTAAATATCCAGAAAAAAACACTAAAAAAAAGTATCTTGCAAAATCAAAAATCAACAATTTATAACTTTAAAAATGCAACTTTTTTTAAAATTTAAAAAAAAGTCTAAGCTTGAAAAATTTTCCCTCTCGTACACAACCATTTGAATTGTAGTCAAAATTCAACATTTAAGATGGCAAAAAAAAAGCAAAGCTAAAAGCATCAAGAGACTACGATTGGTTTTTTCTTTCATTTTGCCATTATTTGTTCAAAATTTCTCTTTGTACAGCTACTTTTCTATTTCTAACTTCAATCCTAAAACAAAATTTAGCAAAATGTGCTTGAGGTGTAAGCTAAGCAATTAGTTATGAAACATTCTGAGTTTCTTTGGCCTAATCTGAACTTAAAAATCTTAAAAAAATACATTTAGAGTAAGACAAAAATGATTGAATCAAGCTCCGAGGCAAGCAACATGAACCAGATAGAGACTTCGACCTATGTTTCGGCGGAGTCGTCTCCCAGCCTCACTCAGTCCTCTTCATCGCAGTCCCTCCGCTCCAATTTGTCGGTGAACCAGGACGAGACCATGCGCAACAAGCTAGGACACTCCATTTCCATATCATCCCTTCTTGGCAACAAGAACCTGGCGCCCATCAGCTCTACCACCAGTCCACAAAAGCCGGTCTGCAGCTCGACCTCCACAAACGCTCTGGACAAGTTGTTCACTAAGCACAGCGAGCTGGCCTCCGAGTTCCAGAGTCTGCCGCCCACTCTGGTGCCCGGCAGTGCCAAGCAGGCCAACGAGGTCGAAAAGGACCTGCTGAACGACTCGTTGAACCAGAAAACCCGCGGCCAAACTCTACACGACTTTGTCAAGAACACTGTGACCAGTCTCATTGAGAACACGGTCAAAGCTTCAATCGAAGAAATGACCAAAGAAGTCAAAGAGGAAAAGGAAAAGAATCTGGCGACCAAATTGATGCCGAGTCTTTTTCCAGCCGTGTCATCAAGCAGCCCCAATCCGGCTTGTAGTCCGTTCAATTTTTTGCTAGACAGTGGCAAGCAAGAGCCAAATGCGCCCAAGTCACCCAGTCAACAGCCAAAGGTAGTGTCCACTTTGTCGCCCAATGGGTCGACTATTCAGGACGCGGTGAGCGTCTTTAATGCGGAGCAGCAAAAAAAAAAATCATGTGTTATTGACCAGCTGGCTCACTTGGACCACAAGGAGCACGAACAAGAGGACCCGGTCTTGAGCGCCTGCAAGGCCAGCTCGGGCACAAGCAAAGCAGTCAAGTCGACCATTGGAACAGCGCAGAACATGACTGTGCCCGAGTCTTCTCAGGAGTTTTGTCGCAATTTGAATCTAAATTTGGCGGTGGCTAACGCGTCCAAAGTGCCACTTGTGGCTGAAAACAGCAAGAAAACATCTGAGAATCAGCGCTTTACATGCAACGCGTCCACCAGTTCTATCCACAACGATTTGAAGCTGATTCTGGAGAGTACCAAACAAGTGGAAGAGCCGAAAGAAGCCGGCAAAGAGCAGCGGGAAAAAGCCAAACACTTGGAGAGCAATTTGATGAAGTTGGTCAGCATGATGAAGCAAATGGCCGAGAGCAGGGACAGGCCGGGCGCAATGGTGGTCGGCGACGAGGCCGGCAAGTACAGATACACCAAAGAGTTTTTGCAGCAGATCAGAGGCGACAGAGCCTCGTTCATCGAGAACATAAGCCCGGAAATATTCAAGGCCTACTGCTACTGCATGACCGGCAAGCACTGGGACCCGGAAAAGTACTTTGACATTGTGCAATTTTCGGGCGACTACGAGCGCGTTCTCCATCAAAACCAGGCGCACAAGTCCAAAAAAAATCCCAAGGAAAAAAGGACCAAGGGTGGCAAAGCGCTGGACTCGAGCAAAAGCGCCAAGGAGAACATCATGCAAAGTCTCGGACTCAACAAAACAGCTGACGCAAAGCAAGCCGACCAGCTTATCATGGGCATGCTCAAAAAAAAGCCAGAACAAAAACCAGAACAAAAGCCAGAGCAAAAGCCAGACCAGAGCAAACAGGTCAATTTGGTGGACATGCTGGCCAACAAGCCCAAAAATTCCAACATTCTGGCCGAGTTGTTTTCGCACAATGCGCACCAGCCCAAGCACCAGCCGGTCATTCTGACAGCCCAGGAGCTCGAGCTGAGCCAAATAACTCGTCCGGCCACCAGGCTGCTCACCAGTCTGAACCAAACGCCGGACTTGGCCGCCAAAGTCAAGAGCCCCAACAGCTGTGGCAGCAATAGCTGCGCCAGTGAGTGCTCGAGCGCGAGCAGCGACGCGGCAAACAACAGCCAGGCGTACAAGCAGCTGATCAAGAATTTGAACAACCATCCGCTGTGCACGCCGTCGGCAGCGCCGGCGCGCGGCTTCGAAAACGTGCTGATGAAGCTGCAGCAAAAAAAGCACGAGAACAGTGTTCAGACAGCGGCCCAGAGTTTGGCCAAGGACGGCACCAATTTGCTCAAGCAACTGCTGCATTTGAAGACCGAGCAGGGAGAGGAAAAAAAGCCAAAGCACAAAAAAAGCCACCACGCCAAGCATCACAAGCCGAGCAAGCAGGAGTTGATCACTTCGGTCGAGTCCACTGTCACCACCACCACCACCACCACCATCACACAGACACAGTTTCCGGCCGTCAATCCGCACGAGCAGCCCTTTCAAAATTTGCCTGCCAAGTCCAATCAGTTGGAAAATTTGCTCAACAAAATGAAACAGCCCGCGCTCGAAGCCAAAAAAGAGCCAAAAACTGAAAAAGAACACTTCAACTCGTTGCTGAATAAAATAACTAGTCATTCGCAGCCTGGCAAACAGTCGAACGAGCCACAAAGCATTCTAAAATGGTTCGGTGGCCTGAGCAATTCGCAAAGTTTGTCCAAGCCAAACTTTTCGGTCAAAACTCTATCCGAAGTCGAACTAATGTCCGGTCATTTTCCATAGTTGTTGTCAATTCTATTAGTCAAATTTTTTTCTTGTCACCTTTTTTATCATAGGTACTCTATTTTATAGTTATTTATATATAAAAAAAAATTTACACTCAAACTAGCTCATTTTAAAATGAAAGGTTATTTTAAAAATTTTAGATAAAAAAAAACTCCATGAAAACGTTTATTTTGTTATATTTATTTTTATTTATTTTTTTAGAATTTTTTTTTTAAGAGAATAAAACCTATTTAAATGCAAAATTTTATTCAATTTTAACACTAGAAGACCCGAGAAGTTTTTTAGACTTCTTCTCACTGTTTTCAAGTTAAATTAAATAAAAACCAACAAAATTAATCGAATTTTATATTCTTCCCTAATTTAATTTCAAGTAATGAGAATTTTTAAATTTTTTTAATTTTATTAATAATTAAACAGCATTAAAAAAATATTAACATTAGACCCAAGGAGTTTTTTGGACCTGTACTATTTCTTACTAATTTTGTGATTTGAGTCAGCAATTTTTTAAACCACTAGGAAGAAAGAAAGGTTCTACGAATAAATCGAAAAAATAATTTTTTTTTAAATTTTTTTATTCTCTTTTTTGTCTTAAATTTTTTAATTTAAATGCCGGGTCAATTATTAAAATTAAACTTTTTAATTATATTTAATATTTTTTTTATCATAACTCTACCGTCGCATCTATAAAATAGACTCATTAAATATTTTTTATATTAAATTTTTTTTAAAGTTTAAAACCCCGAGTCTCTAATAAAGATTTTTTTTGAAGCTCTGCTTTTCTATTTGAATTTCTATTATAAACGCTACGTTTTTAATATGTATCGACTATGTGACCCATAGGACTTTTAAAATAAAAAATTTAACATTGTGAGGTCTATGTTAGACCATGCACCAAATATCCTTCTCATGGTATTAAAGCATGCGTCGCTAAACAAGGGGATACGGTAGACAAAAAAATATCCAATTTCCTTTTTTACTGGTTTACCGCGTTTTTTTTTTTACTTGGGGCTGTGGAGTTACGATTGGGGTCCTTTAAAGACGAATTTTTTTTGATATTGGCTCTTGTACAGGTGGATCGTCCGAATCTGATTCTTCATATAGACTGATACCCAAATCATTTACATTTTGAGTTTCATTTGGCTGACGAGTTAAGGCATTGGTTGTAGCATTAGGGCGACCTAGACGACGCTTTCTTTCAAGTGGAATGTTCATTATCGACAAAAGTCATAGCTAGATATCCTTGAGATGATTCTAAGTTACGAAAACTACAGAAAGTGAGGTAAACTTTTCCCTTTCCCCTAGTTTTTTTCACTTGTTCTGGTTCAAAAGACTCATCTTGGCTTTAGTTGTTATTTCTTTGATAAAGGAAATTTTTTGAATAGTGAATATAGTCTGGCTCAATAATTTCCTTTATGTATAACACCAATAAACTCATCTTGTCGGATTAAGCTTTAGAAAGTCTTAAACTAATTAATTAAATTAAGTTTATTTTAAGATATATATTTGTTTCAATTAGATCAAATTAGCTTTCAAAGAAATAAAATAGTTACTAACTAAATCATATTAGACATTATTTAATTTAATTGTACTAAAAAAAAATAATTGACACTAACATCAGTATTTTTGTTCTAGAAAATATTATTTTTGTTTTTTTAAAATAATTTACGCGATTTTTAAACAACTTGAATTAAATTTTGATTAAATAAATTACAATCTATTAAATATCTAAAAGAACATTTTATTTTGAGGCTCTTCAAAGTCTGACAAAGACTGATGACGCTGATTCGGATGCATCTAGTGATGAGGATTTCAAAGGCGATGAGAGTGATGTTGATAGCATATTTTATAATATTTGACCCAGAGTTGTTTAAAAGTCACAAGTCTCAAGTCAAGTTCAAGTCAAGTCCAAGACTTTAGGAAAATTTTTTTCTTGATATCAGAAAAAATAAATTTTTGCTTTTTTTTTCTTAAGTATTGCTTAATTCTTGTGTTTTTAAACAAATTTCAATTAAAAAGCTTCAAAATATCATATTGACAAAAGTCTTCTAAGTTAAATGGAGAACTTATGATGGCTTTTGTGAAATTTGGTTCATTAGAACAGAAAAAAATGTAAAAATTTTTTTTCTAAAGCTCAAAAATAAATTCTGTAATTACAACTTGATGAGCATTCATAGTTGCATCATTAAATTTGCAGGGATTTTGCACACCATTAGCAGGCATTAACTATTGATGCAACTTTTTATGTTGCATCTACAGAACCATTTAAAAACCTTACAAGAGAAGAATTACAAGCTTTTTAGGCTTTAAATTCTGTATTTTTATTTTGACCATATTTTAAACCACTTTAATGAAAATTCTGAAAATATTTCGAAGATTTTTGAAAACTTCATCATGGACTTTAATAAAATTTTCTAGCTTAATTTTAGATGTTTTTTTAGATGTCCATAGATATCATTTTAGACTTTTGATTATTTTTTTTGGGTCTACCTAGTACCCACAACAAAAAAACTGTTATCCAAACGCAAAAACTTTTCAAAATCAAAAATTTTGCAATTGTAAAACTTTTAAATTCAAAATGCAAAACTTTTTAACACAAATTTTTGTGAAATATTCATTTTGAATTGCGTAACCCTTTTTTTAAAATTTTTGAATAATTCAAAAAATAAAATTTTTTATTCGAGTTAAAAATTTTGAAAGATTTAGAATGCTTTTAAGAAGCAAAATGTTTTTTTTTGAATATTTGGTAATAGATAAAGGTAAACGAAAATGTAGGAAAGCAATTAATCATGATAATTTGCTTAATGACGCCGAGCCAATTGAGAAACCTTAAGAACAAGATGTTACAAATGCAAAAATAGTTTTTTTGTTTATTTACAAATAGCCATTTAGGCCGGCTGCATCGAGATCGCACGCTCCTCTTTCAGCAAGATAAGCGTTTTACAGAAAAAAAAGTTTGCTTGATTTACAAATTAAAAAAAATTCTAAATGAAGTTTAAAAAAAATAAGAAAATAAAAAAATATTTATATATATATAAAAGAAGAATTTTGTTTAGCTGGGACTCTTTTGAATAGATTTAAGAGATGGATTGTTGTATGAGTTAACAATTTCCTTAATGTCGTCATCAATTGTAGTTGAGCGAGTTAAATACTTTATTGTTAGGTTTTGAGTGCTTTGTTTTGAATAATTTGAAGTTTTTTTTTTGATTTTTTTTTAGTTATATGATACGGTTACATACTAGTAGTAGTAGTAGTAGTAGTATTTAAACTGCGACATGGCCTAAACCATGCGGAGCACGTCATCAGTAGATGACGTCCTATAGCAGTTTTTCCAGAACGTGTCCAGCTTGTTTTTAAATTCGTTGACTGTTTTAGATTTTATTATATCGTCTGGTATCTTGTTCCATTCGTTTACGATTCTGTTATTGAAAAAGTTGTGTCGCGGGTTACAAAAACGGACGATTTCTCTTCTGAAGTGACCTCTGTGTCCACCACGTGGCATTGAACAGATCGGTGGTATGTGCCAGTCGATAGTTTCTAGACCGTTTTCGAGTTTAAACTTTTGAATCAGGTCACCCCTGAGTCTTCTGGTTGATAGTGTAGTAAGGCCTAGCTTAGTGCATCTCGTAGGACAATCGAATTGTTTAAGCTAATGAGGAATTTTTGTTGCCCTTTGCTGAACTTTTTCCAATGAATTTATATCTTTTATTAAGTATGGATTCCAAGTAGCGACAGCAAATTCAAGATGGGGTCTAACAAACCCAGTGTACAATTTTTTCCACAGAGCTGCGTCTTTATATACAAATATATTTTTTAACATTGATAAAATGCTGTTTGCTTTCGAAGCAGCTTTGTTGGCTTGGCAGCTAGGTTTCATATCGTTAGAGATTAGTACACCGAGGTCTCGTTCGCATTCCGTTTTAGTTATTTGGATACGTTCTGTTAGTGATTCGTACTTTTGCATTGAGTATTTGAATTGAGGGTTACGTTTACCAGTGTGCATTATTTTACATTTTTCAATATTTAGGCTCATTAATCAAGTGTTCGTCCACTCTGTTATTTTGTTGATGTCTCGTTGCAGCCTTAAGTTGTCTGTCGGTGCAAACATGTGGTCAATTTCGCTGATTATTTTTGTGTGGTCTGCGTACATTTTACATTTTTTTTCTAATAAGCCTGGGAGATCGTTAATATATAAAATGAAAAGAATCGGCCCAATAACAGATCCTTGAGGTACCCCGCTCTTGACAGCGCTCCAGCTCGATTGGTGCTCTCCTAAAACAACTCTTTGGCATCGGTTTGTCAAAAAGGATTCGATCCAGTTTAATATAGGCCCGTTTATTCCGTGATTGGCCAGTTTATGAAGTAGACGTTTGTGCGGTACTTTGTCGAAGGCTTTTGCAAAGTCGAGGAAGAGAATGTCGCCTGATTTTTTATTAGACAAAGCTTTCGTGGTAAAATCGAAAGTCTCGAGTAGATTCGTAATGCATGCTTTGTTTTTGACGAAGCCGTGTTGTATACTATATTGAATTATTGATTAAATTGTAAGTTTGTAGGTGGTAATTAGTGTTTTTGACTTGAGACCATAGTGTTTCGATCTTAGTGTTTTAAGCAAATTTAATTTATTTCTACATTTACTGATAATTTTGGTAATATGGGTTTCAAAATTTAAACCAGGATCAAAATTGATGCCTAAAAGTTTCGAATAATAAAATTTTTTTTGTTCATCACAAAATTATTGTGTTTAAAAGTCATTTGTGTTGAAAAGTTTTATATTTGTGGGTGACACTTTTTTGCATATGGTGAGTCATTATCTCTATTTTTTTGAATTTTTTTCTTGTCACAAATATAACAAAATCGCAAAGAATGCCCCAAAAAAATGTCTAATTTACACCTCGGATATATAATTTGGTGAACCTTAAGTTAACTTAATAATATTTTTAAATTATTAATTTTTTTAAAAAAATTAATTTTATTATTTTGATTCAATCCTCTGAATAAAATTTGAAATTACCTTGAAGAGCAGATGGCAAAGTGAATGTATCAGCTGATCCAATCTACAGAAGCAATTTTGGGACAAAGATTTAAAAAATTATAATAGAATTGAAACAAGTTTTTTTATATCTCATTCTGCAAAATTTATCAGCTGAAAAAAAGTCCGTATTAGCCAAATTTGATAACTGCTTACCTAGATGAGTAGCTTTTTGTGGAATTGGAACAATGATTTCCGATCTCCCGTCAACAGCAAGGGAAACAGATACACAATTAAATAATGAAGTTATTACACCGATTGTCGGACCAGATATTTCACCATTGACAGGTAATACTAGTTCCACGATATCATTTTTTTATTTTGAAAATTCATTGATCATCAATTTCAAAATATCTCAATTATAGCCGTATAACCTTTATCAAGAGACAAATCGTTATATTTACCAAGAAAAAATTAAATTTTAATTTAGTAAATTTCCCATAAATTTACTCAGATTTTATTGAAAACACAAAAATTTTATTAAATCAATCTTAACAATGAGGAATTCATGTAAAAAAGTACCATCATAGAGTAAATTTTTATTAAATTTAGCATATTGAATTATTTGTTTTAAAATTGAAATTAGCGTTTTCAACTTTTTTTTGTCACAAAGATTTAGGTTTCAAAATATTGATTTAATAATTTTGAATTCTAATCTGTAAAAGCACATTTTATTTAGCTTTTTTATTTTATTTTTAGGAAATTTGTCAAAAAAATTGACTAAAAAATTAGGAATTTTTGATTAGAATTGAAAAATTATCTTTTGAATTTTATCGTAAATTTTGATTTTGAAAAACAATATTATTTTCCAAGACAGAGACTGAATTCAAAAATTAAGGATCCTACTGTAGCGTTTGTGCGTTTTTGAAAAAAAAACCTATCTCATTCAATTTTGATTCAAATTGTCCTTTATACAGAAATCAAAACATTTTGTCTACTGTTTTTCAATGAATCAAAAAAATTTATTTTTGTAAAGTTATCAGCATTTGAAGGTTTTTTAGCAAATAAATAAATAAAAGAAAAAAAAGAATTCGAAAAAGTTAGCTTTCATGAGTACCCAACTTCCTCAATTTGTGTTCAACTTTCCTAAATTTACTAAATCTTTTTACAGACTGAAAAAAAATTAAGTATAAACAAAGTTATGGTGATTTAAATCTATGGGTTCTTTACAAAAATTAAACTTTTAGAAGGGCCTAGCTCACTCAATTTTAATTCAAATTGAATAAAAATGGTATAAAATTGAAGCTTAGGATTCACTGAGTCTACTGTTTTTTTACAGAATCAAAAATTTTATTTTTTTTGTAAAGTTATCAGCATTTGAAGGTTTTTTAGAAAATCAAAAAAAAAATATAAGAATTTGTAAAAGTTAGTTTTCAAGAGTTCCTTACTTCCTTAATTCATTATAAACTTCGATATGTAGGTACTCAAAATAAAGCTCATCTCTTAAATTTTCTAAATCTTTTTACATATAGATAAACAACGTTAACAAAGTTATGGTCCATTTTAGGTTTTTGTGCGTTTTTGAAAAAAAAACTTTAAAAAAAGCCTAGCTCATTCAATTTTTAGCTCATGTCATTTAATTTAAAATTTTCAGTTCTTTTTTAAAATTCAATTAGTTCTTTTCCTAGATTTTTATTTTTTTCAAAATTTGAATTTTTCTTTATTTTTAAAAATCTATCATTTATTTCACAAAGTCTAATACAACATACCATTTGATTTAGAAATTTCTAAGCTTCATGAATATGATATATTATTTTAAAAAATAGAAATTTACTGTTGTAAAAACCTGACCTCTATTCAATTAACAGAACAAAAAATACCATGCATTACAATTAAAATTTAATATTTTAAAATATTTCAAAAAAATTCCTTTCCGTCCAGAACTAAAACTATACACATTTTTGGAAAGCTTGTTAAATCTTGGTCAGGAAATCAGATAAAAGTTTTTTATAGATAATGGCTTAAAAATATTTCCATCTTCAATTTCAATTTTATTTTAACAAGATATTAAAAAATTTGATCCATCCAAGTTAATCATTAGAATTAATGATTTGAATCCAATTATTTTCAATGCTCCAACTAGCTTTGTTGTTTTCTTTGCCCAGAGTGTGCATTTAAGAAGTTTAGCTTGATAATCGATCAAAGCTATAAACTAAAAATGGCTGATAAGGTGAAATAATAAATTAATTTAAGATTGCAAGCAAATATTTTGTTTTAATTAAAGTATAATAGGCTGACATTGTTGATAAGAGTCCTATTTTTGATCAGTAAGATCTCAAATTTATTTTAAAATTGCAATTAAACTTAAATTAATTCGCTGTTTATGATAGTGAGAATTAATAAATTTTTAAGCAAAAAAAAAAAAAAAATTTTTTTCTATTTGTAACTTCTTCTTCCCGAGTTTCTTTCGCAAATTTTATAGTTCTAAAGTTTTATGGCAATTTTATGCAAATAGCAATAAATAGTAAAGCTAATTTTAAATTGCTTTTGTCTTATCAGCTTAAATTTTATATAAATTTCGAGTTGAAACCACCAGAATAAAATAAAGTTTTTAATTTAGGTTTTTATTTGCTAGTTTTTGCTCGATTAAAATGAATTAATCAGCTCCAACTTTTGCTTAGCATAATCAAAAAATTTTGTTAATTAGTTTAATTTTGAACAAAAAATGTCGCTCCACCATTGTTCTGGGCGATATTAATCAAAGATAAAATCTCGTGAAATTCAGTTTGATGTGTAGATTTAAGATATCTTATCTGTCATATTATGCTGAATTTTTCGATTTTTTTGTCTTAATCTATTCATCCGTTCCGCTTCGTGTAATATTCGGGCCTATTTAAAGTCCGAGTGAGTCCTCCAAATGTTCAGAGATGATTGATTCAAAATTTTTTTTATTTTTTGTTTTTTTAATTCATTTTAGCAATGGATTTGTCAAACGTGGTCTCATAGGCGAAAGGTGTCTGACCGACTCCAATTGCAGAAGTTCCGAGTACTGCAATCACAATTTTCTAAATCCTTTTGGTGAGTGTGTTCAAGGGGACATAGAAGGTAAGAGTTGCATCATGGATAGATATTGTGCGTCCAAAAAGTGCAGCTTTTTCAAATGCAAAAAGCAAATTTTGGTCAAAGATGGTCCGTGCAAAAGATCTGCTGATTGTTTGGACAGTCAATTTTGTGATGATATAGAAGGAAGAGATTTGAGACAATGCTTTGATAGAAAGTGTACCGGTTCTTGTAGAAAGGACTCTCAGTGCATGAGCGATAAGTGCCATTTTTTTACCTGTACTAGAGATACCAAAAGATGTTAGAAATGCTTAATAAAGTTTATTTGGTCAGAGTTTTTTTTAATTTTTTCTTCAGCACCCTAAACTATAAGTTGGTCTAAGAGAGACAACTTTAATTATTGAAAATTCAAATAAAAAAGTTGTCCAAAATATTTTAGTTAATTCCTAGGAAAAATTTTATTATACAAATTTTATATTAATTCTCCATCATTTTGACATTGCAAATTTTCATGAAAAAATTCTATTAAAAAATTAAAATCTTAATAAAAATATGGACTTTGTTCTACAAATTTTTCTGCAAATTTTTTAAAAGGTGAAACAAGCAGTGTTTCATTTAAAATTCCAGTTTAAAGAAAAAATATTTACCAATAAATTGATCAACTTGAATGTTAATTCAGAATGGAAAATCAAAATTTTTGTTAATCTTAATTTTCGATTACTTTAACCTTTTAACATGTAAGTTTATGTAACATGTAAGTTTCATTTCTTTACAATCCAAAATCGAAAATTATTTCACAGAAGAAATGATGACAGAATTTTAACATTTAAATAAATAAATTTACAAATTGTAAAAAAAAATCCAATTAGAATAAATCATAGAGACAAAAAAAAAATTAATTTCAAAATTTTGATATTTTATTCGACTTTTAATATTTCCAATCTCAATAAAAATTAATTTTTATATTTTGATTCAAGTGAAACATATGTTATTTCGTGCTGATTCACCAACAAAGTTTAAAAGGGTCAATTTTTTAATTTAAATTGATAAAAAAAAATTTTATTTAAGTAATTATTGGAAGGTTTGTATGAAATCACAACGCATTTTACTTTTTTTAATCACTCTTGGAAAGACAAGAGAAAATCGATTTTTTTTTATTTTATTTTTTTCTGTGTCCTTAGTTTGTTTTGGAAAGTTACTTTGATCGCTAGCAAACGATTTTAAGTTTAAGATAAATTTATTTCAAATAAAAAAAAGATTCTAAAACATAATTTCAAATTAGTTCCCAAAATGTACATTTTGTTCAAAAACTAATTCAGAGAACATAATTTTAGAGTTATCCCAATGGGTAAAAGATCGCTTCATTGCCATTTATCAGTCATAAATTTCTAAACTACAAGATAATTTTTCTCTAAAATTTAAAACCACTGACCCATGGTAATCAAATGAAGATTCGAAGTATTCGAATAATTCATTTGTGGTCTATAAAAAATTTTTTTTTTGAAAGTTTGGCAGGCTTTTTGGAAATTTCTGTCTAACATCCTTTTTTTTTTATTTTTTAAAAATTATTTCTTATTTTTTATTTAGCCGCAAGGCATCCCAGAAACAAGCCTTGTATAAAAAAATAAATATCCTAAATTTTCTAGACATACTGTATAAGTACAATTAAATATAATGATTTTTTTTAGTCGAAAATACAAACAAATAAATCAAACATCATTTAGTTCACTCATTAATAAATAAAATGAGACATGCTTGGAAATTAAATGAAGACGTTATGCAACCTCTATTTAATTGCAAAATTTATTAAATAAATAATGAAAAAATTTTAATTTGGAAGTTTCGAAAATTTTATGTGAAAGCTTAATTAATATTTTAAATTGCTAATTGCATATTATTTTAAAGATTATTAACTAATTGATTAATCACAGGTTTTTATTTTTTTCCTTGCATCGAACCAGTAAGGTCACATTTTCTTTCAGTCTGAGACTTATTTAATTACGAATTCTTTATGAAAAATATGTAAAATTAAAAAAAAAATTAAACTAAAATTCAAGAAATTCAAAACTTAAACATTTGATTCATAGGTTTTAGTGCATCCATACACACCATATTAAAATTCGTACTTAAAAATACCTATATTCATGTCTGATGATCAATAAACGATTTACATTAAAAACTTCTAACTTGACCCCGCATTAAAAAATGAAAATTAAAAATTAATTCTGAGACAAAATTTATATTTTTTTCCAGTGTGTAGTTAAAAATTAGGATAAAATAAAAACTAAAAAAAAGACTAAAAATAATTTTCTTTTTATAAAAATATACCATTCCAGATGAGCGTTAAGGATTTTGTATCAGAGTTAGTCAGATATATAAATTAAATATTGAAAAATTTCTTGTTTTTATTCTGAAATTTCCATATTATTCGTTAATTTGTATAAGGTTTAATAGGTTTTATGAAATTCGGATCAAAAGAATAGAAAAAAATGATAAAAAATATAATAACTTTTTTTTTTAAATTTTTAATTTTTTTCTAATCTGAAAAATAGTTTGAGATGGGATCCCAACTTTTATACAATTAAGTGAGAAAAAAAAACTTTATAATACCATAAAAATTACCTAAAATGTTATCTAAGACTTACTAAAAGGTTATCTTTTAGTAAGTCATTAAATATATTAAAATAATTAAAAAATTTTTGCTTTGTGACAAGATAACCTGATGAGAAAAATAGAATTTTTATTTAGTCAACCAGACCACTAATACTCTTAAATAATTATCAATTATAACATAAAGAAGCAAAGCTTTTTAATAGCGAGTAACGAAACGTTAAATTTACTTAAATATTAAATACGGCTATCACTAAAATCCGGATCCGGACACGGATTTACGGACGTCCAGACACGGATTTCATGTGCCTAAAACACGGATCCGGACAAATTAAAAATTTGACTAAAGTACGGACACGGACCGATAAAAAACCTTCTAAAATGCAGACACGGACCTACCTTGTCTAAAACCCGGACACGGATTTTTTTCTAAATTTCTAAAACACGGACACGGACATGATTGTTCCCACATAATTGCTGTTCAAATTAGTATTAGAGCCGTATATGTGGTTAAAAAAGTTAACAGTAAGTTAAAGCTGACAAAGTTAAAAGAGAAGAAAAATCAATGTTGAAATTGATCAATGAATCTGACTTGCTTATTAAACCAGAAGATTTACCAGACGGTGTTGTAAATATTGATTTTTCTATTTATCGTAATTGTTTTTCAGATGAAGGTTATTTAAGCCTAATGAGTGTAGTTGAAAACAAAAAAAAACATTTAAGTCCGAAACGAGACAGAAAATTAAAAACGAATAACTAATTTTTTTTATTTATTACCATAAAGTTAAAATTTTTTTTACCATAAATTATATGGTAACAGTGTTTTTTTTTTAAATAAATTTAATTACGTTTTTTATAATCAATTTATTTAAATCTTTGTCAAATTTCTTTTAAAAAATCCGTGTCCGTGTTCGCACTTTAGAATGTTTAACAAAAATCCGTGTCCGTTTTTTAGACATGGTATTTCCGTGTCCGTGTTTTAGATTTAAAAAAAAAAAAGTCCGGATGCGTGTTTTAGGCACATGAAATCCGTGTCCGGACGTCCGTAAATCCGTGTCCGGATCCGGATTTTAGTGATAGCCATTAAATACTCTTAATTTTTATTCTTTGCATTTACAAAAATTAATTTTTATTTGGGCAATCTAGTAAAGACTAAAAATATAACATCGAATTTTATTAATGTCAATGTCAAATTTTATTTAGATTCAAAAAAAATATTTTCTTTTGTTTAACCAATCAAATCGCTTAGAGTTAGCAATACCCTCCAGCAAAATCAGCCCGCTATATCGAATTTTCAATACACATGTGTCTGGTTATTAGCATCGTCACTGCGTTCCTCGCAATAAAAAGTGATGCTTTAGTGCTTTAAATAAGTATTTTTTTATTCACACTTTGGGAAGATCTATATTCTTTAGTCAGAGCATATTTAGATATTTATTATATTATGATATATATTATTTAGATATTTTTTACAAATCAAGTGATTCTAATTTGTTAGAATTGGTTAGAATCACCTGATTTGTTTACTATATTCTCCACAGAAATGCTTTCGAAATTATGAGAAAAAACAGAAATATTCGACAGAAATATTCGACATAGAATATATTCTTTTTATTAATATCTTCTTCAATTTCTTTATTTCATATTTCATCCAATTGTTGATTAAAAAAAAATAAATGTCTGAATTATAAAGTTTCCTTGTTCCGAAACGATAATTTCTTGAGTCTCAGTTCCATAATGAAAGGCTGCTTTCAATAAATTTTCAATATCAATTGACGATGGAAATGCGTCAAGATGAATTTTAATTTCATTTTCGTCAACTGTCCATGATAATTATTTTTCCTAATATTCGATGAAATTGGATGCGTATGCCATGAAATTAGTTCATCAGATATAGTAAATATTGGAATTGTTTCCAGGAATAGTGTTTCTGTACTTCCGTTTTGAATATTGGTAATATTTATTTAAATACTACCCATTTTATTCGATAAATTCATTGTTTGTACCTTCAGAGTACCTTTAGAGTCTAGAAAATAAAGAATGGTCGACTTTTGATGAAATGATGAAGTGTATTTATTTATTTCACAAAGTAAATATTAATCGAAGTTAAGCACTTGCACTTGTACATTTTGGTAAAAAGCACTTAAACTGTTATGAGGTTATTTCATGTTCATTTAGACTTCATCTTCTTTATTTTAACTCGATTGGAATGAATTTACCTATTCATAATACTAGAAAGAGAGGTGTGCCATCAAAAAATTCAAAAGTTTAGAATAACAACCATTTGACTCGAGAAAGGATCAAGATGAAAATTTAATTATCGATGAATATACAACTACTCAAGAACCAAATTTCAAACGAAGAAGACTAAATGACTATGAAAGAAAATTTTACGATACTTGTGGTAAGCCTTTACAAAAAAAATTGTACTACTATTGTCTTTTTTAATAAATTAATGAAAAATTTGGTTTTTATTATTTTTATGATTTTTATTAATGAAATAGTATAAATCATTTCTCGTTTTGTTCAATCTTGCTCTTAAATCAACATGAATCCTTTTAAAACTGGATTAATTATCTTTGAAGTGAATTAATAATAATAATAAAAATAATAATAATAAAAGCTACAGCAGACTAACTGCGGAGCAATGCTATAAGCCTTGCTATAGTAACTGTCTGATTTTAAATTATATCTTAAAAGATTATGTTAATAAGAAAAAAATTAATTTTTTTAAATTTTTCTTTGGTAATAAGTTTAATTATGCTAAGTAATTATTAAATTTTAATTTTTTGTTGAGCAATTTACCCGTTTACGGATTAAGTAGTTTTTTTTCTAATATCTAAGCGACTTGGCCTCTACGAAAAAAGTGCTCTTGTTACATAATGTCAGAAGAAAAATAGGAATATCATTGAAATGGGGCATAATTAAAAATAAATTTTATTTACAATTATGATTACTTAATCCGTAAACGAGTGAATTGCTTAATAAAAAATTAAAATTTAACAATTACTTAGCATAATTAAACTTATTACCAAAGAAAAATTTAATTCACTTCAAAGATAATTAATCCAGTTTTAAAAGGGTTTATGCTTAGACAATTAGATCCAGTAGAAAATATAGCTTAAAGCAGTTTTTCCCGGGAAATTTCAATTTTTGAGACAAAATTCACAAATATCAAATAATAAACTGCTGAATAAATATTTAAAATTTATTAATTTCGGTTAGTTTTAAATGATTGAAAAATCAAAATAAAAAAAATTGATGGAAGATTTAACTTTTTTTATTTTTTATACTTAAATACTTTCTTCAAATATTTAAGATGGCTTTTTGAAAATAATCAGATAATAATATCAATAGAATTTACTTTTTTTAACACTTAAATTAAATTAAAAATTTAAAGTCTTTTATGAAATAATCCTTTATACAGAATGAAGACCTTAATCACGAACCGACAAGGTTATATTTTTATAAATTATCTTTGTTTCGATAAATAAAGTACATCTTTAAAATTTAAACTTAAAAAATTAATTGTTAATAAAAGCTGATATATTTATTGGCTAAATTAATTTTTGATATTGATGCTCAGACCAGTAAACGAGTTGTTTTTTGTTTGAAACTTTAAAGATTACCAAATTATGAACTAAAGTCTTAAATTCATAATAGAGAAAAACTTTTTTAGAGAATTTTTATTTAAGAGAAAAAAAAACAGAGATAATTAAGTGTCAATATTATAGAGAATAAATTTATTAGAGAAAAAAAAAATATAATAGAGAATATAAAAAAAATATAATAATAAAAATATAAGTGAGTCGTCTCTTTCAGCTGTCTTAAACAATTCGCTTACCTCGTCAATTGAAATACCTGTGAAAATGTTAAGCAATAAAATAGACATAAAATAAATAAAGACTGCGTAAATGATAAAATTGATTAAAGTAAATGAGTTCAATTGATCCAAACCCATATTGTCGGTTTCCAGAGAACCAATCATCATGGTAATTGTCTTAAATAAGCCCATTTCATATGAAGAATTGAAAAAACTCAAATAGTCCTCTTGATTTGTGCTGTAATTGTTTTCCAAATTCTTAAACGAAAGGACAAAAGCGATCAGAAATAGTAAAACAATTACAACCAGATTATTTGCCTTGTGTAATATCTTTCCAATCACTCGTACATATTTTCCAAAATGTAAGAATTTGTCCATTTTGATCACCAACACGCTATATGCTAGCACAATTGTGACAGAAAATAGAGCTATATTTACCTGGTTCAGGCCCAGGATAATTGTCACAAATGCTAGCATATAAGTCAAGCACTCCATTAGGTTTTTATTAGATAAAAAGTAAAACTTTTCTGTACTTATATCTTGAAAGTCGGAATATTTCGATTTTTTCAAATCATGTAGAAAAGAATAAATTGAATCGAAGATTTGAACAAATTCGAAAAATAAATTGATTAACAAAAATATAAGTGCTGTTATCTTTGAATAGCTGCTCCATTCACCAGACAATTTCTTATATTCAGTAATGTGAATAGAGTAAAAAATCAAAAAACCACAATAAATTAGTAAGAAAAATATGTATATAAAAAATGGCAGCCGATTCCAATGTTTGTCCAATAAAATTTTAAAATTTGAATTGCAAAGTATTTTTTCATTTGGTGTTTTGATTAAATTTTCAAAAAATTCTTCAATTGAATCGATTTTTTTTTGTTCAGTTTTTTCTTTTCCATATATTTCTTTGCATCTTTTAAAAATAAAAATTAAAACTAAACAAAGATTAAATTTTTTCTTTCTTTGTATTTAAATATTTTAAATTTAATTTTTTTTATTCAACTTATTCTATCTGTTGTTTGCTTCTATAATTAAACTGAAACATTTTTTAGCCAAGTTAAATTTTTGATCAAATTTCAAGCGCACAATCTTGCTCAAACATTTTTAAATGTGCAGTTAAATTTCATTGCATTTTTAGAAATTACAATACTTTTTCAAAAGTTTAAAAATAAAGCTTAAAATGTTAAAAAAATTAAAAATCTGCGTGAAATTTAATTGTGCATCTAAAAATTTTTGAGCAAGATTGAGCGCTTGAAATTTGATCAAAAATTTTACTTTGCTCATATTTTTCACATATTCTTAATTTCGACCTTTCTTAATCACGAGTTTTTTTAAGTTGTCTAAAAAAAATGTGCTACCGGTAAATAAAGATGTGTTATTTAAACTAATTAATTATTATTATAATATAACCCCTTTTTTTTAAAAAAATATTTTTTAAAATTGATGGCTTTGTTTAATTAAGACAGTCAATACCCTTTTTTTTTAGATCTTATCAGGCTTGTTTTTAAGTCACAAGTCTTAAGTCAAGTCAATTCAAAGACTTAATTTTTTTTTTTTTTTAAGTCAAGTCAATGATTTAATAAATCCATATTTGATACCAATAAAGTAATTGATTCCAAATTCCTGGCTGTTAATCTTGACCTTTGTGGTCTGTAAATGTAACCAGTTTATGAAAACATTTTTTCAACTGTTCCAAATGAAGCAGATATTGATAATATTTTTTGGGCAAATCATGACTTTAAACTTAATTTTTTGTCACTTAGACTTAAAACTGTGACTTACAAACAAGTCTGGATCTTATTTCAAAATATATATATTGAAATATATTGAAATGAAAGTCATCTTTTCTTTTGTTACGAGGTCACTACATGAGCTTATAAAATCAATTCAATTCATACATCACTAAAATAAAAAACTAAAGCGATAAATGGATTCTTGTTATCAACACCAACAAATCCTTCTAAACCGAAACTACTCGATTTGTTAAGAAATGATATCGTTACTTGAAACTCTTCACATCTTCTCAAGCAATTCATATTCGTTAGTAATTTTAAAAAGTTGGTTTAAGTCTCCCCTGATCAGTCTTATTTTGAAATTAGTTAAATTCAGACTTGTTTTTAAGTCACAAGTTTAAGTCTAAGTCATGACTTAAATTTTTAAAATTTTAACTAGATATAGACATGGTATCAAATAGATCTAACCTACTATTAGATAAATAATTTGCAAAAATGAGTGGATCATTTTAAACAAGAAGTACATCACTTTGTATGAAAATCTCAAAGAAATGATTGATAATAAAATAAAAAACATAAGTATCTACTTTTAACGCTCAAGTTCGTTTAATTATCCCAGGAACTAGTTGAATTATTTTTTCTAATGTAATCACATTGTTTTTTCTTGTCTAATTTTTAGTCTTAAATAGCTGAGCTGAATTGAAGGACTCAAATCTTTTCTTGGTACGAGGACTCACACAAAATATTTATAGAAATTTAAAACAAAAAAAATTAAATTTTAATTTTGAGTTTGTTAATATAATTAGTTAAAATAAGTTTAGTACAAAATTAATCACCTGATATCAGATTGATAATCATCTATGTATTCCAAGCATTTGCTTTCTAATAAAAAATTCAATAAATTGAACCATTTCTTATCAAAAAGATCACTGAAATTGAACATTTCATTCAAACTTAAGTCTTTTTTACAATTTTCAAAGAAAGACTGAAATTTAACAGAAATTTTTTCTTCTTTTTGACTATTTTCAAAGCACAAATTTTTAAAGAATATCTTAAAAAAGCAAATATGAAGATCTTCATTCTCACTGTGTCTCAAAATTTCGAAACATTCTGTAAAATCCTTATCAATTTTCGAATAGAAATTATTTGCATAAAGATAGTTGTCATTTTCGAAGAGACACTCAATTAAATCAACATTACCTCTGTGAATCAAATAATAGAATGATTTCGACGAAAATATTTTGAAGTCAACGTTTATTAAATCAAATTTACTTAATTGATTGTCGATTAATGATTTTAAATTAATGATAAATTCAGGTGGAATTATATCTGCAAAAATCAGAAAATCAAGAAAAGTATAATTAAATCGGTTGAAATCGTCGATAAAATTTTGAATAAATCGAAACTTTTCGAAATGAGATGAATTTTGAATAAAAAAGTAGATAAAAAATGAGAAATCAAAATTCAAGTTGCGAATGAAATATTTACTTTTAAGACGTTTTTCATTTTCATTTTTTATTCTAATTATTCCAAAACTCATTAAAGCCTCGACAATTTTTATATCTAATTTTGAAATTGAAGAAAAATCAATTCTAGAAAAAATAGACTCTCTATCATTGCTTCCATTCATTATAAGGTTAAATTTGAAAAGAATTTTTTGTTCATTTGCTGCAAATTTAACAAATTCTTTATCACGAACCAAATAAAGCTTGACATAATCAACCCCCATTATTTTCGGATTAAATACATGATTATGAAGTGAATATAGAAACTCAATTGGTTCAAATTTAAAATTAAACTGAAATTTTATAAAAGATTGTAAGTAACTTTTGAACTTTTTTCCAAAAAATGAAGAAATATTTATCTTAATCCCTTCTATTTTAATTTTGTCTATTTTTATCGGACCTAAATAGAAATCCTTAAAAAAATCCTCAAAATTATTATATGAAAAATTAATACAATAAATTGAATCAAAGGAATTAAGATTAATAAAGTTAAAAAACTTATACCTATTAAAACTTAAATCTAAAATAAATAATGAGTTAAGATTCTTAAAAAAAGTAAAATTTATTTTTTCAATTAAATTATTCGAAAGATTTAAATCCCTTAATCGATTATATTCAGGAAAATGTAAATCGTTTAAACTTTCAATCTTGTTACCGCTCAAATTAAGTTCCTCAAGACATTTTAAATTCCCGAAAAAATTTTTATCTATTTCTTCGATTAAATTATTCTCTAGGTGTAAAAGTCTGAGTTTATTACCATCAGGAAAATGTAAATCGTTTAAACTTACAATCTTGTTACCGCTTAAATTAAGTTCATAAAGAAATTTTAAATTTTTGATGAAATTTTGATCTATTTCTTCGATTAAATTATTCTCTGGGTATAATTGTCCGAGTTTATTCTCATAAGGAAAATGTAAATCGTTTAAACTTACAATCTTGTTACCGCTTAAATCAAGTATCTCAAGAAATATTAAATTCCCGAAGAAATTTTGATCTATTTCTTCGATTAAATTATCCTTTAGGTATAATCGTCTGAGATCATTCCAATTAGGAAAATGTAAATCGTTTAAACTAACAATCTTGTTACCGCTTAAATCAAGTACCTCAAGACATTTTAAATTCTTGAAGAAATTTTTATCTATTTTTTCGATTAAATTATTCTCTAGGTATAAAATTTCGAGTTGATAATCTTCTGGAAAATGTAAATCGTTTAAACTTACAATCTTGTTACCGCTTAAATCAAGTACTTCAAGAAATATTAAATTCTTGAAGAAATTTTGATCTATTTTTTCGATTAAATTATCCTTTAGGTATAATCGTCCGAGAGTATTCTCATTAGGAAAATGTAAATCGTTTAAACTTACAATCTTGTTACCGCTTAAATTAAGTAACTCAAGACATATTAAATTCTTGAAGAAATTTTGATCTATTTCTTCGATTAAATTATTCTTTAGGTATAATTGTCTGAGTCGATTTTCTTTAGGAAAATTAAAATCTATTGAATTTCTAATCTTTTTTTCGCTTTGGTCTTGAATTAATAGACTTTCTAAAATCCGAAAAAAGTTCTTATCTTTAAAGGATAAATTCCTTATTTTATAGATTTGATTTTGTAGTCCTAAGTCAAGAATTTCTAAACTTTTTAATTTGATAATAAAATATTCATTTATTTCTTCGGATGAGTTCATTTCACCGACAATTATCTGAATTTTTTATTGTGAACTTATTTTTTTTTCAAGCATTCGTATTTAAATAAATTTTTAGGTTCTCATGACAACTGTTGTTGTCAAGTTGGTCGATCTCATTTATTTATACGTTTACTACTCTATGTTTGGAAATTATATACGTAATGCTAAGTTCAAAAAGTTTCTTTACTTTTTTGATTGTTTCTCAGCGAGTTCTTCGAAAATTAGACGATGTAGATTATCTAAGTGGTTATCAGATTCATTATAAAAACGCTCATTAGGACCAAAACAAATGAAATCAACATTTTTTTGACCATTGTCAAATCTGTAAAATACTTTTTTACACAACTTATAAGGCCGTCAATTAAAAATTATCGGGATGCGTGTTTCTTCGATAAGCTAAATTGGACGGATATAAATTTCGGCAAATTTTAATTTCGTTAGATTAATTTCGAAAAGTCAATATGTGACATTAAGTTTTTTAGACATGAAAATCAATTTCATAATTTATTATTAAAACCGTTAAAAACATTTGTTAATTAGATTAAAAATCAATTAAAAATTAATTATTTTTAATTAACTTTTGTTTTACATAAGCCATAAATAATAATTTGTTCATTCATTATTTCTTTTTTTAACATGTCTTGATTTTTAGTAAAAAAAAAATTGAAAAAATCGCCAGCAGTACATAATGAGTGCCATCTAAGTATTTCATATATATTTATAGCTAGAATTAATTAATAATTAAATTTCGAATTTATTTTTTTCCTAATAATTTGGTTTAATTTGCAATAATTTTTTTTAATTGAGTTTTCGAAATAATTTTTGTCGAAATAAACGGATACCAAGATATTTTTCAACTTAGAATATTTTATTTTACAGTGCAATGAGTATATAAATTTATGCAGTCTAAATTCGTTACAATTTTCGCAATAAAGCGGTTTTAACTCGTCTTTTTGTTCATGAATTTTTTAATTTTAACTTTCGCTCATTTTTGTCGATCTTTTATTTTTTTTTTTTATTTTTTTAATAGTTTTTTTTATTTAAATACTAATTTAAAAAGGCTTCGAGCTAACATTCGAAAAGAGCGCATATTCGAAGTGAAGCCATTTCTGCCCAGTAAAAAAAAAAAAAAAAAATAATAAAAACAAACAAACATAATTTAAATTACATCATTAAAAATAAATTTTTTTTTTTTTCTTTTTTTAAAAAAGAAAAAAGAAAGACAGAAGAAAAGAAAGAAGACAAAAAATTTGATAGTTTCTAAATAACTATATAAGAGAATCCTGTTCTCATATCATATTGTAACACCCCACTCACCCCGGTCCCCGCCTCGACATGTTTAAATATGTTATTTCTTTCTTTATATTATAATGTTTAGTTTTTAGTTTTAGTTTTTTTTTGTTTGAATAAAAGAATTACAGAACTTTGTTCTTTTTTTTGTTTTATTTAATAGCTCACGCTATTAAATTGGTGGCAGCGGTAAAGAAGTTTTTCCACGAGGAATTTTTTATCCTATTTAATCATGGACAGGAGAGATTGGTATATGTCGCTAAATGTCCAGTTATTTACTGCAAGCCTAGGATTGGCAGTTTTTCTTTATTTTGTTTTTTTGTTTTTGTGTTGTGGTGGTGGTAGCTACAGTAATATCTGTCACGTTTGGAATGATGTGGTTACAGAACATGTCAATCGGTAGACCTATTGAACGTCGTCGTCACGACTCCAAGGAGTTTGAATTGACACAAGTCAATAGATCATTAATTAATATCAAGCGAGAAGAAGAAGATGCGAAGGAAAATCTTGAGCGGGCGCTCACGCCACGGACTACAACAACGCAAAAACCAAAATTGTGTCAGGTAGAAAAGGAAAACTCAGATTACAAACCACGAGACCAAGACGTGGCGAGACGAGTTGAGATGAAATTAGAACCGGAAGGCGTACAGACAACCCTTGGATCATATCATTTTGAATTTAACGGTTCTCGTCCATTCCAAGTAGACAACAAGTGGCCTGAAAAGCCCCGACGCCCAGCTGGACTGTTCGAATCCTTTAATTGCAATGAAGGCTTCACCAACGTTTCTGATCTGAACACAGGTATACAGGACAATACTGTCATCCAACCCGTGAAGAACTCACAAACCGAACAAACCCCTAAAGTCGGGTTTACCCTTCTCGGAGAGGAAAATCCGTCAATCAAGAACCATTGTTTTGACCCGTTTTCAGTTGATCGGGAACCGAATAAGACTACAACCAACGCACAACGGATTTCCGAAACAAACATCAATCCGACTGAAACGAGACATCGTTGGATCACGGGAGATGCGCTCCTAGACAACTATACGACGAGTACTCCCAGCGTTTCACAAGAGCAGTGGCTATTCAAGGACTCTTGTTTTCGCCCAAGTCGGTACTCGGGCTCGATGGACCTGAACACATGGTGGAAAAGGTTTGAGATCTTCGTTAAAAATGCACACGTCCCGTTGAAAGCTTTACGTTCCGTATTACTCTCGTTTCTCGACGACGATTGCATACCAGTTTTCGAAAATTGCACGCCCGAACGGACAGCCGGTTTAGATGAACTAAAAGATCAAATGTACAAATTGTTCGCAGTTTGTGAAGAAATCAAAGTGGACTCGTTTGCTAATTTCTTCAGTAGGAAACAATTTCGGGATGAGGAAACCAAGTCGTATTTCTCAGAGTTGTGGCGACTCGCTAAAATCGCATTTAAAAATGAACCGTGCATAGATCATGACCGTTGCGTGCGGGACCGTTTCATCAGCGGTTTATGCGATCCGTACCTTGTTATGCAGATAACGTCTAATAAGCCTAATACCAGTTTAGAAGCCCTTAACTCTACCATGAAGTTGATGGCCCACTTAAACTCGTGAAGGACAAACCTCCCACCTTCTACAAGCACCTCGCTTTTCCCAGGGCATCCTAACAGGGACGGTTCCGACAACAAAGACACAAATATTGTACAACCAAACATTACATGCCATTATTGTAAAAAGCCGGGACATTTCATCGCGGAATGCCAAGCGCGTCTGTCCAAGATAAATCAACCGACAAGGGAAACATCCAAATGGATACCCGAATGATCAACACCCGCCTACGGTTTCCAATGTGGTCATAAACAGTGTTATATGTGGGGAAAGTATACAGGGAGATTGTAACATCAACGGACGTAGAGTCAGATTTTTATTCGATACCGGGACGGTTAAAACAATCGTTTCGGAGAGGGTGTGGAAACAAGTAAACCGGAACGACATTAAGGTGAGGCCGATTTGTGGAAAAATGGAGACTTGTAACGGGGGTCCACTACTGATTGTCGGCGCCAGTAAGTGTCAACTACAACTCCAGAATTTTCGCGGTCAGGTTGAAGTAATCACTGTTAAGCAGTTAAAACATGACTGTCTCCTTGGCTTAGACGTGGCGTTCAAAATCAGTACGGTAAAGACATACCTGAACTTGATTCGAGAGGCGTTTGGTGGCAGTCTACCAGCAAATCCCCAGGTAACTATTAACACCACAGATAGCTTTGCTGACCTTCCAAAACAATATCAACCACTGATTAACGCCGTTTCAACAACGAGGCCACCCGAATCCGACGAAGAAGTCCAAACGTAGAAGAAAAACACCGAAGAGGAACAAATTGAGATTTTCAAAACAATATTACGGGACGAATATGACGACATTGTTTCCCAGGGGTTGGACACCCTAACCCTGACTGACTTGTGGGAACATTCTATCAGCCTAGTCTGTGACCAACCCATTAAACAAACCGTCAGACTGATGCCATTCTCGCTACGAGATGAGGTCAAGGGACAAATAGATGAAATGTTGAAAACTGCACTCATTCGAGAGAGTGACTCTCCATGGGCCTCCCCAATAGTGTTAGTCCGCAAAGCCAACGGCTCTCTCCGTATTTGTGTCGACTACAGGAAACTCAATGAGTCCACGATTAAGGACAGTTACCCGCTCCCTAAAATCGAGGACATGATAGCCTTACTAAATAAGGCCCGTTTCTTTACTAAGTTGGATCTCTCTGCAGGATATCATCAAATCCGGATCCGAGAGCCAGATAAATTGAAAACGGCCTTCGTGACTGAGTTCGGACTCTTTGAGTATAACGTCATGCCATTTGGATTGACCAACGCTCCAGCTACGTTCCAGCGGATGATGGAGAAAGCGCTAAAAGGCCTGTTGAACAAGATATGCCTAGTCTATCTAGACGACACTATTATCTTCTCAGAGACGCTAGAAGAGAACTATATCAGTGTCCGGACCGTCCTGGAACGCGTCCGAAAAGCGTATTTGAAATTAGAATGGAAGAAATGTGAATGGTTTGTGAAGTCTATAGAGTATTTAGGAAATGTTATAAGCTACCGTAGTGTTCGTCCCGCCCTAAGTAAAGTCGAGGTACTTTTCAGATATCAACAGCCATAAACTATTCGTCAACTACAAAGTTTTCGCGGCTTAGCAAACCACTACAGACGTTTTGTGAAAAGCTATGCTGCTATAGCCAGACCATTACACAAAGCAACCGAGAAGGGGAAGAAGTTTGTATGGGACGAAGACTGTCAAGTGAGTTTTGATAAACTGCGTACCTATCTTACCACGACCGAGATTGGAGTCCTTATCCTACCCAATTTTAAAGAGGAATTTCACCTTGAGACCGATGCTAGCCAGTACAGTGCAGGCGCAGTGTTGGCTCAAAAATATAGGGGTTCATGGCGACCGGTGGCGTATTGGAGCAAACGTTTTTCGAGGGCGCAGAGAAACTACTCCACTTCCGAAAAAGAACTCCTAGCTCTAGTCCTCGCAGTATTACACTTTAAGCAATTTCTAATCGGGCGGAAATTCATTATTTGCACGGATCACAAACCTCTCATCTGGCTAAAAAATCTTAAAAGTCCTTCGCCCAGGCTCATTAGGTGGCTTTGTGAATTACGAATGTTCGAGTTTGATATAGAATATAGGGAGGGTCATTTAAATTGCAATGCTGACGCCTTATCACGATGGTTATGCAACGGAGATGACGAGGAAGTTGAAAGCAAGGAAGATGAGGACGAACTTGACCCGGGCAATGTAGTAAACAATGTCACCCTGCAAGAGATAGAGGCCAATGAGACCCAATTCAAAGACCCGCATATTGAAAATCTCTACAAATGGCTGAGAGACGGACACCGGTCCGAAAAATGCGAACGGAAGCCGATGGAAACATTTGTTTACTGGTCGTCCTACCATCGTTTCCGAATTTTTGGCAAAAATGTGTTCCGCTGCCTCGAGAACTCGGATTACGTGATCCATTATCAGTACTTAGTCCCAATTGATGAACGCCCCGCCGTTTTAAAGAAAATCCATGACGATCCTTTCTCCGGACACCTGGGTGTTGACAAGACTTTTGAAAAACTTAAACTCAGATTCTACTGGCCAAACTACAGAAAAGACACAGCCAACTACATCCTCAGCTGCGAGATCTGTGCCTCAATTAAAGCACCTAAAGCCTACACTCGACAACCAATTGTACCCATCCAGGCATCTAAACCATTCCAACTCATTACCTGGGATATTTTGGGCCCACTGCCGGCCACGGAAAATCGTTTCGCTTATATCCTGGTGATGATTGCCATTTCTCGAAATATGTTGAGTTATTTGCATTACTAGGACTTACCGCCGAAGAAATAGCAAATTGTTTAGTTTTGTTTATTTGTCGCCACGGAGTTCCGGAAGCTGCTTTGTCGGACCGAGGAACCAATTTTCAGGCTGAATTAATGGACCAACTGTTCGAGCTTTTGGACATTAAACGTCTAAGAACTTCAGCTTATCACCCGCAGTGCGACGGAGAAACGGAGCGTTTAAACCGAACTTTGGAGCAAATGTTGGCGTGCTACGTAGCAGACACGCAGAATAAATGGGATCAATATCTACCAAAACTCGCTTTCGCCTACAACACGGCTGTCCATGCGACCACTGGGCTCACCCCATTTGAGGTAGTATACGGAAGGAAACCAAAACTCCCTGTAGACTTAATGTTCCCCACGCCAAACCTTGAGTTAAACCTTAGTGTTGACTCATACGCAAAGAAGGTTCAGCAACACCTCCTCAAATGCTACGAGTTGGTAGAACGAACCTCAGGGTCACGCATAAATAAATTTAAATTTTATGCAGACCGGAACGTTAGACCAGCCGATTATACTGTTGGAGATAGAGTATGGCTGTTAAACGACACCAAGAAAAAAGGGGTGTCGAAGAAGTTGAGTAGAAGGTGGACGGGACCGTACACCGTGATCGAGAAGATGTCGGACACCAACTACCGAATTCGCCCCGACTCCAAAGGAAAAAAAAAGTTAGTTCATGTGAACCGCTTAAAAAAGTGTAACTCACCCCCAAAAGGCAAACTGTACGACTCTGTCACAGATAAGACTTCAAATCCGTCAGATGAAACTGCACTCACTCATTACGGAAATAGTACAGGGATACACTCGGCTATAGCGGAACAAGCTTTTGAGAGTTTAGATGAAGCATCGTCCAAGGGAAGAACAAACACCCCACAAGCAAGGTCACCGTGCTTAGCTAACAACTCGAGACCACACATATTAGATGACGCTTCGCTTTGGCTTGACACTAATTACCTAGATCTAGCAGAAAACGAGGTCTTGTCCCAAGTACAGTCTTACACCGATGATTTAGAGTTTAGACCAACTTCATACCACCAAAAACAAATAGATCAATGTGGGAACACATCATGCGCATCCAAGCAACGCCCCGCCCGAACGCGTCGACCCCCCGACCGACTACGGTATTTAGACAAATTCGTAGACAACAACTTATTAAAAAAAAAAAAAAAAAATTTTTTTTTTTGGTTTCTCTTTCTATGTTTTAAGTGAAGGTTTTATTTGCATTTTATTTGCATTCTATTTTATTAATAGCGTGTTTTTTTTCTATGTTATAAGTGAAGGTTTTATTTGCATTCTATTTTATTAATAGCGTGTTTTTAAAAAAAAAAAAAAAAAAAAAAAAATTTCTTTAATTAATTGGATTTTATTTACTTAATAAGATTTCCTGTTCTCTTATTTTTAAGAAAATTACGCCTCAAACAACCGTACAATTCGTAACAATCAAACAACCAAAAGGAAAATGGGCACTGTTCTTGTACCACTGGAAGTAAGAATCGACCAAGTTCGTGACGACTACAAGCAAAAGAACACCATCAAGGAGTTTATTTTAAACAATGGTGGTCGCGAACGAGGGGGACTCGCTAGGTTCCGTACTGTGGAACACCGGAAGAAACTCTCGATTTTCGTGTCCATGAAACGAATCTACGAAAACAAGTGGCTTTTCGACATGCTCCGGGCCACACCAATCGAGGGAAGAATCCTAACCCTCTGGGCCGAGGAAGAGATCGAGGTTTTACGACCCAGGGAGCACGTTACGCCACCTAAGGAGCCACCAGTGAAGACGTCAAGTCAAGCGACGCTGAAACCACCCGCCATCTCGGCCCAGAACGACAATGTCATTCACCACCAAAACCCCCATCCCGAACCACCAGCAATAAACATCTCCCCGAAAGTGGTGGTGAAAGTGGACACTGAGTCTCTGATATCCAGACTTGGATTAGGCAGAGCCCGACGGCTCTGTATTATTTTAGCAGACTAAAAATTAGCTAATTCAATTTAGCAAATTAAAATTAGCAAAATTCATTTTAGCAATGTAATAAATTTAGCAATAAACCTAATTGAATTAAGAAAAAAAAATTAGCAAACAGATTAAGCTAAAATTAGCATGCTTATTTTAGCAAGTTTTTTTAGCAAAAAAAGTTTTTTACTTTTTTAATTATTTCAGATTAATTATATTGATTAGTCTAATTAAATCTTAAAAATGACAACCAATTGTTCAACTGACATTTATAGCCTAATCGAACAATTTGATGAGTTCGATATTAACCAAATCGGTCAAGTTACGGCATCTCAAAGAGGTCAGCCCCCAGTTGATGTTAAATACTTGTTTAATAAAATAAAATCTGAACTTGACTCTAATTTAGAATTTTTCGAAAATGTATTAAAATTATTCAATTATATGGAAGAGACTTGGATTGGGTATGACACCACTAAGAAAGCTGGTAGAGGAAGAGGAGTGAAAGTTATAACAACTTATGTTGAACCTAGATTTAAAATTGAGTTGTGGAATGTTAACAGCCGAATTAATGATTGCCTACCGCGCACTAACAACTCTGTAGAGGCTTGGCATAATGCCTTTAGTAACATGCTCAGTAAGCACCCGTCCATTTATCCGCTGGTGGACAAATTTCGAGAAGAACAAAAAAAAACAGAAGATTTATTAGTAAAATTAGAAACCGGTATCCAATACAAACTCCAGCTTATATTTTATTAGACGATAGAATTAAAGAAATACAAAAAAATTATTCTTTAGCTAATTTTGATAAGTACTATGATAGTTTGTCGCTAATTTAAGATTATTAGGTTTTTTTTTTTTTTAAATTTGCTAAATTGAATAATTGCTAAATTGACTATTTTTCTTTTTGTTTATTGCTAATTTTAATAAAATTATTGCTATATTTGTGTTGCTAAATTTTTTTTATTACTTGATAATTTAATCAATTTAAAATAATCAATTCTAAAATGAACCGTCCCCGAGCCCGACTGTATCGCCCCGTCTCCGCCCTTACATTGCCAACTCCAAGGGCGGGTCCCTCCGCACCTTTCCAGGAATCGGCTCTACAAACAGACAGTGAGGAGGATGACCGCACATTTGCCGACGTCAAATAAATTTTTTTTTCATTAATTTTTGTGGTTTTCGAGATCATCTATTTTTTTTCTCTTATTTTGTTTTGTTATTATTTTTGTTATTATTTACTATTTTAATTTTTGTTTTGTTTAGTTGAGGTGGGACGCCCTAGCTGAAGAGTTATAGTGCCACCCTCGACATCGGGAGATGTCTCTCATGTAGAGGGGGGAGCAATGTAACACCCCACTCACCCCGGTCCCCGCCTCGACATGTTTAAATATGTTATTTCTTTCTTTATATTATAATGTTTAGTTTTTAGTTTTAGTTTTTATTTGTTTGAATAAAAGAATTACAGAACTTTGTTCTTTTTTTTGTTTTATTTAATAGCTCACGCTATTAAAATAACTTAAAAAAGCTAAGAATCAAATATAAACTAGTTAGGACAGTACACGCATACGCAATTCGAATTATAGAGGAAAAGGATTAATATTTAAAGAATTAAATAAAATTTATTTTTCTTTTTGTGGCGTTGGAAACGGCCGTCTAATTTATTGATGAAATAAATAATTAAATAAATAGATAAATAATAAATTAATTAATTTGAACAAAATGGCTATGAAAATAAATAGGGAAAAATAAACAAGAAAGAAGCTAAATTGAAATGAAATGAGAGACGCCTTACAAGTTAGAAGATAAGCTAAAAGAAGATGTTTGTGATGACTTAGCAAGTAAGGAAAGAAGCAGTTGATAAATTATATAAAAAAAGACAAAATTTAAATCAACATAAAATAAGGAAATTCTTGGATACAACAAAAAGGCTCCTACCGGAGTAGAGGTAACCGGTTTAGAAATATAACTCTCTTTTATAGTATTTTTGAACTCGGGAGCTATGAGTTTGATCAGGTGTCCGAATTAAGGTGGTTTGATTTTCTTCAGTTATATGAATTTGTGAATTTGTTAGCTTTCTTCATTTTATTCCTAAGAGACTAAAACAAATTTAACAACTAAATAAAATTAAAAAACTTTAAGGAGTTGTAACATGAGATTTTTCAAGCTAAATTTTTTTAAAATGACAATATTCTAATGTTTCCTAAATATTATTGAATTCTAATATTTTTTTTATATTGTTTCACAGAATTAGGTCGTCTTTTATGTTGAACTAAGATAAGTTCCTATGATGAGTTTGAAGCAGTTAGCGATTATGATATGATTACAATCGAAGATTCAGATGTAGATGATGATGGTGATGAAGATCAAGATGTTGTAGAGGGCAGGTTAATACGTGGAAGTTGTGTTATGTGGGTAATAATTGGCGTAGATTGATTTAATTGATTAGACATTTATTTTTTGCAGTGATGGGTCTTAACTTGACTAATTTAGTTTAGTCGGCTAAAAATAAGTCGACTAATTTTTAGTTAACTAATTTTTAGCCGACTAATTTTTAGTCTACTTATTTTTAGTTAACTAATTTTTAGTCGACTAGTTTTTAGCTAACTAAATTTTAGTCGGCTTATTTTTAGCTAACTAAAATTTAGCCAACTAGCTTTTAGCTAACTAATTTTTAGTCGACTAGTTTTTAGTTAACTAAAATCTAGTCGACTAGTTTTTAGTTAACTTATTTTTAGTCGACTAAATCTTAGTTTAGTCGAATTAGTTAGACTAAAAGTACAAAAAATGTGAAATTAGCAGATTTATTTGCGAATCAGATATCTCGGGACTAGTATTATATTAAGTATAAAATAGTTTTAGTGGGAGGAGTGAGATATCTTAGTGAGACAATTAAGGGTTAGCGCGAAATAATGGGGTAAGCCAGATATAAGGGGAATCGTAGAGAAAAAAATAAAATTTTAAATAACATTTATTTAATTTTTTTTTAATGGAAATTTTAATATTATAGAAGAAAAATACATACAATCAAA